>JAVTVY010018065.1:0-81274 GCA_036873755.1 Hanleya hanleyi
TTGTGATGAAGGGAGGTAACCAGTGGACAGTCTGTTTGTGATAAAAGGGGGTAACGATGGAATTTGCTAGTGGGGAGTGGGAGGGTTGAGTGGAAACAACCCCTGTTTTAACTACAAGTACAAGCATATTTACATGTAGATGATTAACAAAAAGGAGAAAATCGTACTTCCCAGACTCTTTCTGGACACATCTTTTATTGAGTCAAAGAAAATTGTATTGGGTTGATACCTTAGTATTGAAGTCACAGAAATGTCACTTTCTTGCCTGTTTGTTTAAAGTCATAATTGGAAATGAAGAGTGAGATGTAGGTAACAGTCTGAAGTCAGTCTCAACTGTATATGTTTTGGTCTGAGGGTTCCACTGAGATCAGAAGTGTCGACAATGGGAAACAAGTCATAAAATCACGGGGTGTGAGGAAAATAGTATTATAGTTAGAAAGCAACATGCACACATATATGGTCCTCCCCGTCCTCTTCAAACTCAGTTACTGCAGAAGTCCCCCTCTTCATTCCCACTGGTGACATAATAATTCAGCAACTGTAGGCCTATTGTCAAGATCATTTGTTGCAAGGCTCCCTCTTCTGCTCTTGCAGATAATGGGGATTGCCAGCCACACTAGGCGGTGCTAGTGATCCAACAGGTAATTGGAGACGTGACATCATAAGACAAACAATTATAACATCATTACATTATGATGTTGCTTTTGTGACATCCAGAAAAACGACATGGGCATGCACCGTTTACAACTTGGTACACATCGCCACTTGGCGTCAGTTCGGGCTGGCGAACCCCACTGACCACAACACAAGTGACCTCCTAGTTACCTCCATTCATCATATACATGTTAGCCACCACTTTGATCTCTTTCTTAAGCTATGTGCTCCTGTATTTCTCCCATTTTCCTTTTACAGTTAAAAAAAAAGAAGGTTTGTCAGATCATGATGCAAAGCAATAAGTTTTATTGCATGTACATGTATGACAAATAGTATGATTGTGCATCATTGAGTATTTTGAGAATCAATCAGCATAATCTCATTTATTAGGGCGCTATTTACTATTAAAATGTACTGGGTTTATTGGAATGTTAATTTCACTTATCAATTTCCATTCATTCCAGTATGATGAATTCTTGTTTGTGTATATTCCTGTTAACCTTTCTGTATAACCCATGGTAACATGATGTCATAATTTCCAGGATACGTCTACGGCAACCCTCGACTCTTACTCTATCCACAAGACTCAGAGAAAAACCTCTGTGGTTTTGGAGAAAAAAGGTAATTATTCAGGGTTGGAAATCTAAGAAAATAATCTGGTCAGCAATTATCATTGAGAGCTTTAAATTTGATTAGCAAAACCTCCTTGGCCATAAAAAGGCTGTTCAATTTTAATCAGTATCCAATGATGGTTTAATATTTACATCTCTGTTTAATATCACAGATGAATGCTGTTTTGCAAAAGATGGCAGGAGTTTTACAGAGCAAAATGCTACGAATTTTCACACCTGAAATAATTAATTCATTCTATCGGACATACAAACAAATTAATTGCATTTAAAAGAAGAAAAAAAATTAATGATGTTCTTGCCATCATGGAAAATGTTGGGAAGCCATTGAATTTGAAACTCACATATTAGGGGTCCAGAAGTCCGGGAATAATGTTTTTGTCATCGAACATTTATGAGAAAACATCAAAGATCACTTTCAAGTCTACCCATGTACATGTAGGGAGACAGCAATCTGCATCAGAGGCATATTGCGGAGTCGGCTTCAAATCTATGTTTCCAATATGGGAAAATGTACTCTGAAAGGTCATATGGTCAACCAGAAGCACATGGGTGTGACCATCATACATGTATCCAGAACTTTGTCGATGTTTTACACTTCCATCAATGACCACAAGCTTGGGAAGTGGCAACTGATATGAAAAGTCATGGAAATATCACCAAAAAGTCCTGGAATTCCCCTTGTCTCAATGTGCATGAACTCTGTATGGAGAACAATGTTACAAAACCAGTTTGTGAATCAATTTGAAAGATTCAGTCAGAAAATACGGGATATATATAGACTTTTAATTCCTATTTTACAGGGGCGAACCATACTTGTATTTTTATGACCTGTTAACGTGTGCTCGTCTTGGGCCAGGTGTCTTCGTGAATGGCTGCCCCACCCCACAGGTATGAGAATTACAGAGATCATAATTTCTACTGAACTGGTTTATCATCCTTCGTTCAGGAATGACATTAGGGGTTTTTGTTATCATCATGTGTGTTCATATGTCTGTTCATCACCGTATCTCAAGAACATATGCCTAGCCTCAATAAAGGATATGTGACGTTAACATACGAAAAACTCCTTTGTGTGTGATGGTAATAAACCAATTTTTTTTTCCTCTCCAAAACCTGCCATATAAAATTTTTCTTGAAGTTTACATACTGAAATATCTCCTTTGAAAAAACTGAGTTGTTCAGTTGCATGAAAATGGAAATATGATTGCTCAAAATGTGCTCTCTGGCTTATTTTGGTATTTTGGGGCATTTTCATGAAGGGTTTTCTCTTGCAATAAAAATATGACACCTCAAACCAAAACCATTCGTGATTCTTTTCAATAAACAAACTTCCTAATATATTGTGTGACAAAATTATTTTGGTTCATTGAGGCGTCATATTTTTGCTATAAGAGAAAATCTTCACTATAAATGCCTCGAAAATACCAAATCAGGGCAAGGAGTACACTTTGATCAATCCTATCTTCATTTTTATACAACTGAGCATCACAATTTTTTCGAGGCTGATATTTCAGTATGTAAACTTCTAGAAAAATCTGATTTGGCAGGTTTTTTATTGAAAAAGAAATTCAGCTTGATTACCATCTCAAACAAAGGAGTTATTCCCGTATTGTCGCAACATATCCTTTACACCACACATGCATGTAATCACAGGGATCTCTTGTGTCAAATTAGTTGAATTTGTCAATAGTCCCTTGTTTATAATACCATATCTTTAAAATACAATAATCTATATTTTGAAAGTGCACTGCGATGGCTTTGTGGTAGAGTGTTCATCTCAAAAGCGGCAGGTCTTTGTTCGATCCCGGGCTTATAGTCATACCAAACACTTAAAAATATGGAGCTTGTGTCGTCCTCGCTTGGTAGGAAAAGGATAGGTCAAGGACTGGTTGGCTTCGTGTTAGGATAATGTGACGGGTCACTGAGATCACTCGGTTGTGCATATGCAGTCTTTCAGCGGTGAACTTTGATGTGTAATAACTGTTTCACCACAGAGAAATTTTGAACTTTTCCCAGGTGTGTGTTAGTGAATGTCCGAACACGACCCTGCCGTATAAAGGAGGAGGTATACTACCAACCGGTGACCAATGCGATGCTGGTGGACGCGCTAAATTTTGTGTGAAAGTAGACACGTCAAAGGTAAGGCTGAACAACGCTGTCTGTCAGTTAAGAATCTGTTGGGGGGAATAAAAGCAATAATCATCACAAAGCAATAACCATGCATGTAGTATTTACTTACAGATAAACTGAATGATACATCTTCATAAATGATCATCAGCTGTTTACTATCACTTCAACCTGGGAAATATTTCTAATCGATGATAACTGGAGTATTTTCCTCGCGAAGTCGCCATAATTATCATAAATGCAAGATTATTGGTTCTTCTTTGAATACTAGGATTTTTATTTTATATTTATCATATTTAGACCAGTTATCAATAGTTAAGAAAAACCCCATCCCATGTTAAACAGACAGAGGAGAGGCCAGGAGAATGAACCGGAGCTCATGCGGTGACCCACATGTCAATGCATCTGTCGCTGCTAATGGGGCTGGGGATTAACTTGGATTATTGTTCAAACCAATCCTTTTCTATGCTCCTTCCATAAGAGCTCAGGTTCAGTGGAGGCATTTATGCCACTACAACAGCTAAACTGATGAATACATTTGAACTATTCCATAGCGATTACTGCCAAAATCTTACAATTGATCATCATTATTATAAATCATAATTGGTCCTGTTTTTTCAGACTTGTACAGAACGTATTGACAAAGATGAGTGTCCAGCTTATATTTTAGCCAGTGAACCAGGTACTCATATTATACACATGCACATAAAATATATTAAAGGTGAAATGCAAAGGTTTTTATATTTTCCTTTTTATCTCGCTTTACGAATTAAGGGGAGATATTCTGAAAGGGGGGAACAGGATGTCAGCTCTAGTGGATGAATACTGTGAAAACTTCTCAAATCGACCATGCTAGGGATCAGATCATAGTGTCGGTTTGGACAGGGTTCTGGTTATCAAGGTTTAAAATAACTAAAATTTTAGTATTGGGACCATGGATAATGCCGGTATTTAGAGGTTGGTTGGTTCACTCAGGTGTCAGGATTCACAAGACATGTACTTGAAAGTAAACCAAGGGAAGTAAATTTACAGATACTTTATATCATTATTCAACCAATATAAAGTATAACAATGAGAATCTAAAACGTTTGGAATTCGCCTTAATGGGTTTAATTTGCCCACCGAGAGAGACTTAAGACTCAAGTAAACTAAGCCCTCTTGCAAAAACTTTTACACACCCTCTAGAATTTGTCTTTATGCAGCTAAAACTATGCCTTATAGCTGCGGTAATGTATATATATTTTGAAAGCACATTTCTTAAGGATGTCCACTGGTGGTAAATCAAAGTAATTAACTTTTTGAATAATGTGTGTTGTTGCATTCATAATTGTGTAATATGAGGAAAAACAAAGAAAAAAATATAGGTTGGTGTGCATTTTTTAGTTGTAGGCAACGTTAAGTGGACTGACCCATGCTCAATTTGATAACCCAGAAAGCATAGGGAATAGCCCTAGTTTTGAAGCATATTCATGAAAAATTCATATAAATAGTATTTAACTTTTTCTTATATTCTAACCGTTTGCAGATAACCATAATGTCTATCAAAATTTAGCAAATTGGATGGATGTTGGTGTGCAAAATTCTCGGCTAGAAGGCTTTTAAAGGAAATCCCCATCTCTTAACCTAGGAAAGGGAGATAACCCAATGGAAAAACAGGCAAAATGGCTGCCAAAGTCAAAAACCACCAGCGGACATCCTTAAGGATTCCAAATAAATAGATTAGTTCACTGTAAATCTGTAGGTTGTAAAGATATTTGAATTTTAAAAAAGTAATTTAAAAAAATGAGCCTTCTTTTCAAATGGCTATTTTCAAAAACGTATTCAACTTGTCGTAACTTATGTTATCATTTCCTGTAGTACACAAATTACATGTATTCCAACAGGAAATCTGTGTCTCAGTTTTGTCAATTTTGGTCCAGTTCATCTTCGATTGACTATCAATTCAACTTCAAAGTTCAAAACTCTGAGTTGCTCGATTTTGTAGACAAATATTCCATTAAATGTCAATAGAATGAGAACTAGACAAAAAATTTATAAAACTGAGCCACAGATTTCCTGTTAAAGTTGTCTTCCACAGGAAATGAAGTAAGTTTAATATTCCTACGAAGTAGGCTACAGATCGCAAATTGTCCGGTAATGAGTGAGTGAGTCAGTCCATCCGAATCCTTTCGTCGGCAAAATAAGGAGAACCGTTGACATTAGAACCTTGATTTTTGGCATGAACGTGCATTAGGGCATTGTTACCAGCAAGTTCTGATCTGAAATAATTCTGATTAAAATTAGATTTATAATTAACACTTCAGTATATTGTTATATATATGTAAGCTGTAGCCTGTAACGTGTAGGCTATCCTGTTTCACATCCAAACTATGTATGTCATCATTGCCAAGAAAACTGTGGTCCGTTTTGCTCCAGCGTTTTATCGCATTTAATGAGTAGGCCTATCAGTTACACTCCGGCTAAAAATACCCTACTGCATATATACCCTCAAAAATTCAGCGCTGTTTGCACAACGAAGCTGAGGTGGTTTAACGTTATCATAAAGAAAATCAACGATCAACTGCCATAGAATATAATGTGAAACAAGGAAACCGGAATAGTACATTCATCAGATTGCCGATACCCAAAATGTGTTGTCTCATATATCTAAATAACAACGTGATGTAGAGACGCTATTTATTCGTCTTTGTACCGGTTATGCTCAGGAAAATCACATAGAATCATTATTATCTTGTGCATAAAAGGTGTTGGTCTCGAGTTGAATTACCGTAAACTACATAAATGCTACCTTTCTATACTATAGTACTATATATAAAAATTGGTGTATTGTTGGGAAAATAATGTGATTTAAAAAGTTGTTTTGATCCTGGACAAGGGCACTAAAAACCACTAAAGAGATGTAGATGTATTTTCACACGTAAAGCTTGAAATCTAGTGAACTTATATTATTCAATCTGTTTCCTTAAAAAAAAATGTAAAACTAAATCGGTGATCGTTATTTATTTTGGAACGAAGGCGCATTAGGAGACTGTTACCAACAAGTTCTGAGCTGACCTATTTTTGATGGAAATTTCTGGTGATTTATGATGAAAATCAGTGCCCATCTTAATATAGGCAGGATTTCAACTGGGGGTGGGGATTTCCAAGAGTTCAGTTCGTGTTCGAGTCCTAATGCCTACTGTACTTCGTAGGTCCTGTGACGTTAGTCACACTGCTCATGTGATAAGTTGAATAATTTTTTTAAATAGTTTTACAAAAAATTTAAATTAAATTTTAATCTAATTATTTTTTAAATCCAAATATCTTCGCAGTGAACAGTGAACAAATTTATATATTGGAATCCTTAAGAAATGTGCTTTTAAGAAATAGACACATTACCATAGCTATATAAGGCATACTTTTAGCTGTATAAAGAAAAATTCTAGAGGGTGTGTTAAATTGTGTGCAGGAGGGCTCCGTATCCTAATAGCGTATCATGTCTGCCTACTGCATGATGTTTTGCTTAGGCAGCACTATAAATAGCAACAGTGGGACCGCTCAGTCGCATATACATATAGGCACACCATTGTGATATGACATTGTTGGAAGCGATGTTAAATCCTACGCATTCACTCAATCAGTGTAATATGCCCATGTCATGCTTGTAAAACAGGATTGCTATGTTGCTGAAGGTGACGTTAAATCTAAGACTCGGTTATGCAGTATTGAGAGAAGAAAGATGCGCTTGTTTGTGCGCTGACTAGTAATTTCAGTTCATCAGCTACTGGATTGTATAATTTCATTTTGTTCTGTCCATTAACCCAGAAGGTTATTTTGAACTGGTGATTTGAACTGGTGATAGCTGATATATTTTAATGTAATATTTGCCAAATTATATGTTATTCAAAGCATTGTGCCACTTTCTTTGAATACTGGGTGAACATAGGCCTGGTATCTATGTATAAAATTATTCTTACGAAGTAGGCTACCATTTGCGAATTGTCTGGTATTCAGTGAGTCAGTGAGTCAGTCAGTCCATCCGAATTCTTTCGTCGGCAAAATAAGGAGAACCATTGACATTAGAACCTTGATTTTTGGCATGAACGTGCATTAGGGCATTGTTACGAGCAAGTTCTGAGCTGACCAAATTCTGATGAAGATTTGATTTATAATTTGTTTTTTATTATGTATTGATGGCTCAGCGAGTGCACCGTCATGCCCATCGGGAACCCTTGGCTGTATGTTTCACTGTGACTTTTGAAGGTTCCCTGATACGGCATATCGTACGACACACCGGTTCTCGTAAAATCACCGAAGTTAAGCGACTTTGAGTCCAGTCAAGACTTGGATGGGTGACCTCGTGCTGTACTGCTGGGCTGATAACTGTCCAGGGTAATAGCAACTGAGGGTGATAATAGTTGCTACGCTAATGACGCACCAGCGGTGACATCTGGGAAAGTTAATAGTACCCACTGTCATTTAGACACTGCTATATAAATTCTCTCATGGTAGCACATAGGGCCCCCAAGTCATCTCTCGAGTATACACTTAAATCATATCAAACCCTACTTCGTAGGTCCTCTGACGTTAGTCCCACTGCCATGTGTCAGTTATCACCAGTTCAAAATAATCTCTTGGGTTTAGATAGACCAAAAGTGAAATTATACAACTCAGTAGCTGATTGTGGGTCAGTGCACAGACAGGCTCTTTGTTTTCTCATTAATGTGCAACTGAGTCATTATTGCTCTCTCCCAATTATAAAGCAGGAGTCTGTGGAAAGCACAAAGAAAAATTAGGAGCTATCAGAATAGGCCTTAATTGAAACTAAAATTTGAATTTGTAATGGCCTTCATCGTTAACAAAAGTACATAATTCATTATTACACATTCTGAATCAGAATTTTACTGTTTTCATTTTAGAAATTAATAATAATATTTAGAAGTGAATAATTTAAGTACACTGAACTGCAAAACACATATTGACTTGAAATTATCCTGATTAAGATTGTTCAGATAACTTGGGATTTTCAGCAATTTGCCATGTTTACTGCTGCATGTACCCATTACATATACAGTACCCTATTCTTGACGTTAAACCCTATTCACTCACTCACTCACTCACTCTTGGCATTTCAGTGTTGAATCGGTGTGTTCCCAAGTTTATAACAGGTGCCGTGCCAGGCGCAGGGGCTATAGTGGATAAAGGAAGTCAGTTATTGAATGAATCCCATTTATCAGAGGCTGATAAGTAAGTATACAAGTTCAGAGGCTTCACAAACAAAGCTATTTCAAGGCCCGATCTTGGGGGCAAAATTCTTTGTTACTATGGTACTTTGATGTAGTCCAAAACAAGATGTAGTCTTGTACAAAAGTAATTCTTGGAGAAGGGCTTCTTCTATATGGGATTTTTGCAAAGAAATTCAAGATATCCTATCATTCTATCACACAGAATGTTTGCACATGTTATTTGTGAAAAAAAAATATAAAAAATATGTACCCAGAAGCTTGCTCCTTGACCAACCATATCATAAATATTTTATCATATTTCTAGTGTTACTTGAGATTGAGATGAGCAAATGCCTCCAGCATTTTCACTTGAAGAGCATCGCTAAGAAAATACCCTTGGCAAACATTTTCACAATCCTAACCATATGTAAATTATGAAAAATACCCCCAATTCCACCCTAGGTAATTGTATGATGGTCCCAAACGTGAAATAATTGACAATTACAAAGAACACGTCTTGATGTTTAAACAAAATACTATTTGGATATGTTATCAGGTCATTTTCATCGTCATTGACAAGAAATGTTAAAATTGGGAAAGCAACCGATCTGTGAGGGCGCACCTGGGGTTATCTCCCTTGATATGATCTTTTCCCACAAATTGGAAAAAAAACTAGGCAATTTTATAGCTTTTTATAAGCAATTATAAACTTTGAAGTTTACTCAAAAAGCAACCTTTAACTCTTTCCCTCTTAGACTTGTGGGGAATTTTCTCTATCTGACCCATAATAGATTTGTAATGGCGTAGGTCTCCAACTCGTGGACACATTTCAATTTTCATACTTCTCCAGCGATGTAAAATATCCCGTTTTATGTCCCATGTCATGTGGAGAAATATTTACCAATGGTCTCCCATAGACCCATTCTCCGTAATTTGTTCACGTTTTGTATCAACATCAGCAACATTTATTCTAAAAATAAGTAATCTTGCGAGAAAATGTGTTGTATTTGCTTTCCGTCTGTTGGAAATCACGAAAAATAGCGAAGAAATTGTCGCATTTTAGCTGCGTTTTGCAGCGTTCTGTTGTTGGTGTTCCGCTGCCATTCCTAGGTTGTCGTATACCATTCTAAAGCTAATTCTTCGTAGATTCGGGATTTGACAGAGACATAACGAGATGGCAGGTTTTGAACGAGCTAAGACTGGAAAATCTCATATACTTCCTTTAAGGAGATTGAAGACGGTAACCTATATTTAGAAGGTGAAAATAAAACAGCATCACTGATTGGCCAAGGCTGACGAACTTTTTCATCACGCCCGGCGTGATTGGAGCACTGTTTGTTTGCGCGTGGTCGCCATGGCCACTGCAGCGTCCGCAGAAGTCAAAAAAAGAATGGCGCATTAACATTTTATAACGGAGATGAACAGGTCCCGGGAAATTATGTAAAATAAACTCAGATGGGCAGATTTGACGAGTTGGTCATCAAGGTTAGATACTTCGGTAGTTTGTGCCCGTGTTACGTAAAATATTCAAGAATTTGGAAGTAGATTTTACTATTTTTCGCACGTTTGTCTTGGAGCACACGAAATAAATTTGTCAAAACGCGCATTTTCCATCGATTATTTCTGTTTCTCTCCCGATTTCATTTTACCCTTACCATAAAACATACCAACAGTCCATATAGTCAGATTTATTGAAATTTTGGCTTTCTGAAAACGTATAGTTTTAATTAGGTTTTACTAAAAGTAAACGCCAAAAATTGCAAGAATAATCGACCACATGGGAACTCAAGTGACTCGTCAAAATCCGTCTTCATGAGTTAGGCGAACACTCGTCAAAACACGCTACATGAGGATCTACACAAGTCGTCAAACCCCGCTTATATGAGGGAAAGAGTTAAAAAGAAACAAATTCACAATATTGGATTCTGGGAAAGTCCAATTGACAACTAACGAGTAAATCAGGGCCTTGGGACTGTCGTTCAACAACTGACCTGAGACCACTTTAAAAATATTCTGATCCATTGTCCCCTCTATGCAACCTCTGCCAAAGAAGGGTATTGTTTTTACTTTTGTTTTCTGCCTCTGTTGTGATGAATAATCAAAGGCCAGCGGTAGGTGTTTGGAATATGATCTGTGTTTGGTTTTGCTGGGAGTTTGATTTTAACTCGGGGTCTAATAAAGTTATTGCCCAGTTCTCAAATATGTCAAAGCAGACAAAAAGGCCAAAAGTATGACAGGGATTCCGCCAGAAAAAAAAATCTGGGTCCGCAAATACGAGAGAGCGAAGCGACCAAGTCTGAGGGAGTGTAGCGACCGAAGGGGGACAGTCCGAGAGGGGGGTTTCCCCCCTCGCGGCGGCAGAAGATTTTTGATAATTGCCGTTTAAATTGATGGCCTGAGAGAGCGTCTAGAGATGGATTTTATAATAAAGATTAACAGCAGGAACGTCTGTTTAAAGTCTATTTACACTCTTTACTACGCATGTATTACCGCGATAATTTGAATTTGGAAGCAGAAATCTCCCGGGACGGTCGCTAACCGAGTCGATACGCGGACGTGGTGGAGAGCACATAAACAGATTTTGATAGTGAGAGCGGTACAGAAAAAAATTCAGCGAAGTCGACACGATTATTTCAGTTGCCCACTATCTCAAAAATGAAAACACTTTTGTCATCAAACTATATATTTTTGAACAGAGAATCTCTTCAGCTATTCCGGAACGTTTAGATGGTCAGAATCGAACCAGTATTACCGAGATATGATCAAATAACCGGCCGAGTTTCGGTTTCTTCAGTCGAATTCAAAACATTTCAGTCGAATACGCCGACCCTGAAAAACATCATAGCAAACAAAATTATGCCCTCAGATGATCTAATAATATACCCGAATGGTGACTGTTGTTAACTTGTATTTCCGTGGCCTGCGCTGGAAGAGCACTAAACACAAGAAATCTGGGTGGATGGACAGACTGTAGTCGCAGACTGTTTGCTGAAAATGGAAGTGGGAAATTTTGCACGTGCTTCAGAGAACCGTCAGGTCATTGTCCTAATTCCGGCAATTGCCGTCTTTTCAAATGTGAATTTCTACATGTGTTTTCATTGATATTCACGAAGGGAAGACTTGGAGGGATATAAAGTAACATTTTAAACCTTCAGCTACCATTTACTAATCAGACCAAAAGGGGGATTTTTATTTCATTCAGTGGGGGGAATGGGTCCGTTGACGGACCCAAATAGACCCTAGCGGAATCCCTGTATGATGTCATTTGTATGAGGGCGATTTACTAAAAATCCAGGTGGGCAGCACCGGTTAAGATGTTTTTCAGGATGCAGCACAGCTGCACTTTAATTAATTCACTTTTGCAGAAATATGGAAATTTAGACTGCATAGTTAATTGGTGAGATATAATTATGTCAATGTAAATTGTAACAGTGGTCTTAGGCCAACTGCCTCATCCTTAGGCCAACTGCCTCATCCTTAGGCCAACTGCCTCATCCTTAGGCCAACTGCCTCATCCTTTTGCCTGGTTTTAATTGGAAACAATCAAGATCATTTTCTCTAAATACTTGGTTTATTTGAATATTCCCATGAATTATAAAAATGCCCCCATAGATAGCCCATTATAATGCTGTTAGTTCCAATCACAACAAATAGCATGAGATGGTTTGAGAGAATGACTCAGGTTTTCCTAATATTGATTGTATTTTTGGGGATTGGGTTTGATTGCTCTTACACTGTTTACAGATTTAACCCAAATCATTCAAAGTGGGCGTAAGTTCTCCAGAAATTTATACAAATGAGAAATGATACCCTACAAGCTGTCCTGCATTACAAATATTTCATTATTCTGACCGCATGCATTTCACAATCTTGTGAGGGAAACATCATGGGTGCACGAAAAATGTCTGGTCACATGCAGGCCTAGGGGTCGATATGTTAGGAAAAAATTACTGGTCTCAGGTAATACATGTAGATGAGCACATGTTTTGATTGTCTCCTCAGAATTCGACTTGAGCACTATGCAATAATGATCAATAAAATGTTGCAATAAAGCGGAGAGAAAAATTGTTGTTCATAGGAAAAAATATTCAGTTATGGTATCTATTAGGAACCCAGTTTGTATCAGTTATGGTATCTATTAGGAATCCAGTTTGTATCAGTTATGGTATCTATTAGGAACCCAGTTTGTATCAGTTATGGTATCTATTAGGAACCCAGTTTGTATCAGTTATGGTATCTATTAGGAACCCAGTTTGTATCAGTTATGGTATCTATTAGGAACCCAGTTTGTATCAGTTATGGTATCTATTAGGAACCCAGTTTGTATCAGTTATGGTATCTATTAGGAATCCAGTTTGTATCAGTTATGGTATCTATTAGGAACCCAGTTTGTATCAGTTATGGTATCTATTAGGAACCCAGTTTGTATCAGTTATGGTATCTATTAGGAACCCAGTTTGTATCAGTTATGGTATCTATTAGGAACCCAGTTTGTATCAGTTATGGTATCTATTAGGAATCCAGTTTGTATCAGTTATGGTATCTATTAGGAACCCAGTTTGTATCAGTTATGGTATCTATTAGGAACCCAGTTTGTATCAGTTATGGTATCTATTAGGAACCCAGTTTGTATCAGTTATGGTATCTATTAGGAACCCAGTTTGTATCAGTTATGGTATCTATTAGGAACCCAGTTTGTATCAGTTATGGTATCTATTAGGAATCCAGTTTGTATCAGTTATGGTATCTATTAGGAACCCAGTTTGTATCAGTTCTTTAAGGATTCATATCTTGGAATACTTTTTCTATAGTTGTCAGCTTGGACAAGTAGATTATTTTTCTACTCGTCTTTCACAAATTTCACTTGTCAGAGGCAGGTAGATGGGTGTTATTTCAACCCCTGTCATAGGTATCCAAATATGGAGCTCGATCAATCTTCCTTTAGTGATGTTCAGTTCATTTGTTAGAAATCATTTTAATGATTTAATTTTCCAGTAATAATAATTATTGTCCACATTGATAAATGTTTAACTGAATTCAATTATTCATTTCTATTAAAGAAGCACATTACTTAGATTCTTGTAAAGTGGAAAAGCTAAAGTGTGATTTTGAAAATACCACTTAGTCTACCCGTAACAGTCTCGCATAATCTCCCGTAATATCTCTGTAAATAACTATGAGGCCGTAAATTATGTGGCGTTTGTGAATAATATGCCCCAGGTTTTATTGTGTGGATATTCGCGTACTTATTCTTCTCATATTGTATAGCTACTGTCTGGAATTCGTGGTAATTAACTCTGGCAATTAAATTCATTAGACTTGTTTCCTGATTTCCAGTATTGCGACGAAATTGAAATGTCATGTACTTTCAGATTTAAAATAAAAAATCTCATCTTAACACTGAGCATGCTCACTTATTGGGCGACTAATATAAGAGTGTTATTATATATAGTACATTGTTGTTGGCATCTGTCTGTCTGTCCGTCTTTCCATCTTCTCCTTGTCTGTTCATCCGTTTGTCCACCCGCACTGCAAGCAGCTAGTATGGGTTCTGGCAATTACCGTCTGTCTCACATTAAGAGGGAACTGGATTTTCGGCAATATATCAGAGCCAGTTTTTCTCCGACCAGTTAAATTTTACACATCATCTGAACTTTATTTGTGCTTTTTTATCCTGAAATTTCATGAAAATCCAACCAAAACGTGGGTCAAATTCACCAAAACGAATTTCATCCTGATATTAGTGGCCAGTCCCAACATTAAAACATTGCAAGCCCAACTGTGAAGGTAACATGTGGGGTAATGAAGATTTTTTTTGATTCTGAATAGATTTCCTAGAAACTTCAGAATAAAAATGCACAAATTGACTAGAATATATTGCGAAAATCCCGTTCCCTCGTAACGCGAGACAGACAGTAACATCTGTGTTGCACGTTGAATGTTGACTTGAGGTTGAAGGTTTGCATTCTGCGAATGTCTTCATTATGTAAATGGTACTAAATTGTTTTACAGTACTTGTAAAACGCATTCATAGCGTATTCACTTGAACATTCATAGTGTATTCACTTGAACATTCATAGCGTATTCACTTGAACATTCATAGCGTATTCACGTGAACATTCATAGCGTATTCACTTGAACATTCATAGCGTATTCACTTGAACATTCATAGCGTATTCACTTGAACATTCATAGCGTATTCACTTGAACATTCATAGCGTATTCACTTGAACATTCATAGCGTATTCACTTGAACATTTATGCTAAATCCTCTAAGAATTGAATCACAGGAAGTGAAATTCCTGACGATAAAAATCAGTTGTTGATTAATTTTATTTGAACAGGAAGTTGACAAAATGGCTCAAAATCTTGTTTTATTAGTTTGATGATTTTAGAGGGTGATCAATTCATTAGAACAAATAATTTTATTTTTTTCCTCAAAATTGGGCGTGATTGAATTCCTAGAGGGTTTATCATACAAATTTATTGTTTATATTGTAACAAACCATAGTTGTATTTAATCTCGGCCTAAAAGAGTGTGATTTTCATTGAATACTTGAAACATTATTTTTCAGATTCCTGCGACAGTTCTTAAAAGTGAAAGAGTATTCCGACAAAATAGTACAGGACCTCGTAACAACATGGTGGATGATAGTCATGTAAGTTACCATGACAACCATGTGTCAGTGTTACTATGACAATGGTACTGGCCATGGTTGCATTTAGTGGAATCTGTTTGGAGACCAGTGTTCATCAGAAATTGTCAAATTTGCCAATGAACTTTGTATCTTATGGTTGATTGTTGGTTAGAATACTAAATTATTGGCTATCTGAATTGTTGGTTAGAATTCCAAGTTTGTTAGAATTCTAAAAATTTACATTACATGTATTAGTCAGAATTCCAGATTATCGGTTGGAATTCCAAATTGTTGTTCAGAGTTCCGAATTGTTGGTTAGAATTCCAACTTATGAGTACACAGATGATTATTGTACATATAGTTTATCATGATATGATTGTTGATTTGACTGTAAATATTGTTGTTGTCTCCCCTGACAGAGGTTTGGTTCTGGCCATGTTGGTTTCCCTGTTATGGATCACCCTCATGAGATGGGTCGCTGGTCCTATGGTCTGGCTCACTATCATCATCTTTCTCGGATTATTTGGATTCTGTAAGTATAACTGTGGATTCCATGGGTTTCTTTCTCGCAGCATGATGTACCAGCCTGTATTAATGTAACTCTGTGTATGCTCATAATTGCACTCATCTTCAGGGATAAATTATAATATAATTATATTCCTATATGTACTATCCGAGCCATTATTGGTGTACACTTCTCCCTCAATATAGTGCGCCGATTGGGAGACAAAACATCATCCGCACTATACGTGAACCGCGCTAAAATGAATCCTTTGTTAAATGGTCAGGATGTCAATCTCCCGTCGCTGCGAGTTACACAGCTCAGCATGACAAGCGGACATAATGGAGTTGTTTATTTATGAACAATAGCTCAAGTCTTGACAGGTACACAATTAATGAACTGGTTGATGTGTGAGGACCATACAAATGAAATAGTCAACGTAGTAATAATATTTATTTATTTTACTCAAAGTTGTTTGTTTATTTCTTTGTTGATATCGCTCAGACATGCCAGTAAAATCGGCAGAGTGAGGGGTCGCGAAGTCCGATAATTCACGTAAAAACTTTGAATGTACCAAAACAGTTACACTTCGAAGATCCCAGCTTGCAGTTAGTTTATTTAGCTGGATATTAATTCGGACTAACGATGTTATTCCACATTCAAATCCCATGCGACGTCAATGCCGCGCGCTGCTGAATGAAACACCAGGAAGAGTCCTCATAACAAAGATGGCGGCCTGACCTCGTGTCAGCTGTCACTCCAAGGTAACAGTCACGTGGAAACTAGGCCACGTGGAAACTGGGCCATGTGTACGTTAAAGTGGGGCAACCAGTCTATAATTAACAAGCACACCGTAAGACAAATAAAGACATGGATTTTCTGTTCACGTTCTTGGGCAAACCAGGTGAAAAGGGCAGAGTCTAAGGCGGGGTCTTTTGCTGTCCTGGTTTTTTTCCTCTTCAGTCCATCGGTTCCGTCCGTCTCGTCCACGAAAGTACGAAGTTTTTCTTCGCTCCTTAGCCCCCGTAACGTGAATTCAGCTAGACTGAGATCTCGGGAAACTTTTGCCTGGGTCTCCCCCTTCTTAACGCGGTCTATAGCGGACAACTTTTCTTGAACAGAGAATGCTTTTCGTTTTCTTACGTTGGCTGACATCGTAAAGATACTGATTGATTTCTGATTAAATTTTGATTGTATATAAAGGTTTTTGAAGAGACATGTTAGAACATGTACCGCGATACAAAATAACGTAAAACAGTAGGGGATTATTGAGGTGCGAAATGCGGCTTGCTTTATCAGGGCCTCGCTCTGCAGGGTCAAAGTGCGCGGAGTTCAAGATGCCACTTCCTGTTACCGCGAACAACTGGACTCATTTTCTGTGTTCATAATCCGAGTAATTAACACAGAGATGATAATTAAACGTGTTATAAGCCTCAAGGATTCCTGCCAGGACAACAAGTTAGGCTTTTATTCAAGGCCAAGCGTTCACAGTATACAATTTATCAGCACCACGTGCGCCAGTCGCCCGTAAACAATCTTTACGGGAAATTATTTTTACAATACAATATTTTTAAAATCACCACAAACATCATTGTTATATGTAAGCCACTCAGCCATTCATTCAACTTTATTCAAAGGTAAAACTTTGCATTCATTCATTATTATTTGTGAATAAAAAACCTTCCCATGTATTTTTTCACCAACAAGAGTGCAAAAATATTATTTTTTTTTTTTTTTTTTTTACGAGTGCAAATTAGGTAAAAAAATCGGGGGACACATTCAGTACCGTGTTAAACTGAAACGCGCGCTATAAAGGGCCGTGGTATAGTGAGGGAGAAGTGTACCTGATACTCGAAGGTGTCGTAATATAATTATATGCGAACGCGAAGCGTTCGCATTCTTAGATAGAGCGTGTGTTCAAATGAGATCTGTACCCTTACTGCCTTAGCAATTGAAAAGTTTGTTACCGAATTGACTAACTTCCGGTTTCGTGGTGGGTTCCATTTGAATTCTGTGATTTGATGCATGACGGGCGGTACAATTTTCTCTGTAAATCTGGAAATCATACGCACACGTGATTTCTTTATGAATCAATCAGTCCAGTAAACAAAAATAAACAATAACTCCAAATAAAACCTCAAGTATTCATTTTGAAATCCCTATTGATCAGCAATTTCCCTTGCTGGCACGGAAATCAGCAATCTAGTCCCAGAACTCAGTTTAGCTGCGAAAACGGAAATAGCCGAACGTGAGATTGGGAAATCAGATCTCCGGATCTCCATGCGAGTCAATGGCAAGGTACGAGTCTACGATAAAGTTCATACCTCGCCTGCATTTGTACGGTCAATGTACATGTACGAGTCAAGAAAGTCGTCGTCTGCTACAAAGAATATTCATAACACCAACGTCATACGCTTCAGACTGTCAACACACCAGCGGTCATCAAGTGCAACTTTTCCAATATTTCAGCTCAACAAAGTGTTGATTTCGGCTTAGGTTTGTTTAAATTTGCTGCACACATAAGTGTTGACATTATTATCCCATCGGCATATGCCGGATGGGATCATGTCATCACGCTGTCCGGCTGGCTGGCTGGATGGCTGGTTGGATGAACGATGTGACCGCTCTAAAAGGTGAACCGTTCCAGCTAGTCTTCAAATTTGGTATACTGCATTGTTGGGTGGTAAAGCACATCAAGCCTATTGAAATTGGGGACATTTTGGTGGTTTCCATGGCAATATAACGAAAAATATCCACATTACGACGTGAATGCTCTAAAAGCCGAACCTTTGCAGCTGGAGACTTTAAATTTAGTATACAGCATTGTTGCGTGGTAAAGCACAAGCCTATTGAAATTGGGGACATTTTGGTGATTTTTGTGGTTTCCATGGCAACATAACGAAAAATATCCACATTACGACTTGAATGCTCTAAAAGCCGAACCGTTGCAGCTGGAGACTTCAAATTTGGTATACAGCATTGTTGCATGATAAAGCACAAGCCTATTGAAATTGGGGACATTTTGGTGATTTTTGTGGTTTCCATGGCAACATAACGAAAAATATCCACATGACGACGTGAACATTCTAAAAGCCGAACCGTTGGAGCTAGAGACTTCAAATTTGGTATACAGCATTGTTGGGTGGTAAAGCACAAGGCTATTGAAATTGGGTAAATTTGGGTGTTTTTGCTGTTTCCATGGCAACATAATGGAAAATATCCAGAGAATGAGGTTAATGCTTTAGAAACAGAACCATTGTAGCTAGACACTTCAAATTTGGTAGCATTATTGTGTGCTTGGTGTTTTTGCAGTTGCCATGGCAACAGATGGAAAATATCCACAGAATGACATTAATGCTTTAGAAACCAAACCATTGCAGCTGCACACTTCAAATTTGCATATTGTGTGGTAAATCACAAGCCTATTGAAATTGGGTACGTTTGTGACGATTTTTGGGTCTGTGTAAAAGCCCCACGAACAATTCAGTCTTACAAGAAGATGGTTTGATCTGAACACCAATGTTTGACTAACATCCTCCCCCCCCCCCCCTAATTTCACAAGATTTAGAAAGTCGGAAATTGGGAAAATTTTCTAAATTTCTAGCTGGGGTATTCCAACAACCCGGAGTACCTCTCTAACTCAGTATCATATCCATGCACCCAATACCAAGGTTTTCAACAATTCCATCATCTGTATAATACACCTGAGCCTATCGTACTATGCCTTTAACATATCATTACACATAATTGAGAGCCACTTTAATTAGGGAGTTCAGCTCAAATTTTATTTAACATTATCATCCTGACAAGTTTTTATCAAATTTAGTTTCGAGAGGAATATATCTCAGTTTACGAAATTGAAATCGATCAAGTATTAGCGAAGCTCGTGTCATTTGAAAATCCCTATAAAGGGCATTCTTTCGGAACTTTGGCCATATACTCCTACATTGGACCCATGACACTGAAAAAGGGGACAAAATCGCAAAATAGAGACAAAAATGTAACAATATTGACCATTTTTCATATAATTTCACTAAAACGACACACTTCAAGTCAATTTTTTACGAGGATTCCAAAAAATATATTTATTTTTCTCTCGGAATGAAGATAATCCGCTCATTTGCATAAATTTGCATATTACAGATATTCTGAATTCAGATCAAATGGACATTTAGGGGAATCAAAACAGCAAGTGACCACCACCATATATCTTCAGCTACTCAAATTTGAAATATTCAAGATATCTGGCAAAGTATTAGAAGAACAAATGACAATTGCCATAATAAAAACAAGATGGCTGCCAAGATTCAAAACTCTATATGCCCCATGCCGGGGGTTAAAAAAAGTAATTAACTTTTCAATTATTCTAGAAAGTTGAATTTAAAATGTATACAAGAACTTTCAATTTTATCTAAACTGAGGACACCTATTCCCTGTATTAAAATAGTTTTGTTAAAAGAAAAATAAATAAAAAAAAAAAAAAATTAAACCAAAAAATGAGAAATTTTTTTTGAAGATTTTGCATATGAAAAACAAGTAACTTAATTTAAATAAATAATGAAGAAATTAATTATTACAATAACTGTAAGAATATTCCATTGAGAGAACGATATTAGAATTATTTTTTAAAGATCATAACACGTATATGGTCAATATAGCTGGAAAACTGAAGACCATAAATCTGGTGCAGGAAGTTATTACTCGATTACCTTCATTTGAGTGAGTCAATGGGAACAGGGTTGGCAAACTACCAGTGTGTTTTCATACCCCAACGCAAGCTCTACCAGGCATTCATTACGTTCTGCTTCGCGCCTCTCCATGTAGCGCTGTAAGGGTCTCACAGACTTTACCGGAGTTGACCCAAGGTCATCTGTTGCCACAGTAAACGAACATGACGACTGTCTAACTGGGCGAATTAATATCAGCCGCGATTCACCGATATATATTTCCGCAACATATATAGTTCTGAGATAATGTGTCACAAAGCTGCCTTCAAACTGTGACACTGTCGTTTCGTAACACACTGAATATCCGTTAAGTATATTCCAAGATAAATATACGTTTTGCGATCAGTAAAACAGTAAGACAGAACAGTTCTTGGTTTCTGCAGGAATCCTGCAAAAGATGGCGAGACCCCTACAGGGGTAAATGCAGCGTAGCGCAAAGCACCCCGGGAGAGGATGACCCCAACGAACTTAGAAAGCAAGGTACCGGGAGATTATAGGAATCGGGCTCATAGGAAAGCGTCAGAAAATGGCGGCCACTACGAAGTGGAGGGGACTGTTTTTTTCAGAGACATTTCATGGGAATAGCTGGCTTAAATTTATCAAATCTTCCAGTTCAAAAGGCGCAGTATACATTCAACTTTCCGACTGTACGCGTGGGACTAGCTGCGGCCTCCATGGTCGTCCGTCGGCCGGCCACTAACGAAGAAAAACGACCTGGTGAGTCCTTCCCGTGGGAAATTTTTGAAATCTCAAATATCTCGACAATCTACGAGATTCTCGTTTTAAAACCATGTTCGTTTGGAAGACATTTTTCCATTGGCTCACTGATGACGAACGTCAGAGTTTCGACTGTTTTGATAAATATGGCGACTTCCATTTTCCGCTGGTACAGTCTCTGACTGAATTTGGACGTAAAATGTTTAACATGTATGATGAAATAGCAAAGAGAAATTAATAAAAACAAGGAGTTTAAAGAATATTTATTGTAGGACACAATCTGATAAAAACGATTCATTTTACGGGTTTAGCTCATAAATTAACGCAAAGTTGCATGACAGTGAAATTGTGTTTTTCATTAAATTCGTACGTCATTTAGCCCCTGAGCTGAACTCCCTACTTTAATGCTCCTCTTATCAGAGCGGGTGGTTGGTGGGTGCCCGCCCCTTTTATATCTAGTTGTCTCGAACCAACTTTCCATACAGATAAACATGACTGTTTTTCCCCAACTACTTCTGTTTCCCCTTATTGAATGCCCTTCATCTGTCTATACCGGAGATTTATATTACTCTTGTGAAAGGGACGGCAAGTTCACACTAGGCCGATGGGATCAAGTGTGGCCGTGGCCTCTAGTTTTACTACTGTCGTTACTTTCATAACCTAGGAATAGTTAACTATTAGTAGTTCAACTGCCTTATGCTGCAACACCCATACTGCCTTTAGCTTATAAATATTCAATTTCACCCAAAACTGAATATGCATTGCAACTCCAACCGAAAGTGAAACTTACAACTAGGGGAATTAACTCTACATAAAACATTGGATTTACTCCCCTTACATAAAATGTTTAATTTGATCTTTTTTAATTACTTTTTGTAATCCGGTTATTTTCTTCCTCATTCTCAGTTGTCATTGATATTTTTACAATGGATCACAACTATGTAAAGACACAACCAACCAATGTTTGGGATCATTCTTATGCCAGAAAAAGCGTAAAACAATCTGAACTGAAATTAATGGATGCATTTCAGTGCAACACTTTTGATGTCCCTGGTGATGGAAATTGTTTCTTTCATTGTCTTAGTTTAGCCATACATGGGAATATATCAAGGCACCGACATTACCGATACCTCATATGTAAATATATACATGACAAATGGGAAGAGCTGAAAAGATAATATTATTGGGAATTTCATTTGAATTTTCTAACTTGATATGTAATAGCTAAAGCCAGAAGAGAAGGCAGATTTTCTATCTGCGTTCGCTTCTAGGCTTTGCCTATTTCATATTATTGTGTATGCTGAGCTTATGGCATTCCTGAGTTTCTTTGTCCAAGGTACTGTTACTTTTGGTGTACACTTTGCTAATTATTGGTCAAACTTTGCTACTTCTTGGCCAAACATTTCTACCTTTTATGAATAATTTTCCACTTTTTTCCTTCACATCTTCGCTACAAATTGTTCATAATGTTACATGTACAACTTTTGGACCACAATATTGTTACTTTTATCCACAACATTGATATTGCTACATAAATATGGCTACTTTGTTTTTGAAAATATTTTATCTTCCTTTATTTTGTGTAAAATTTTACCATAAAAACAAGGTTGGCCACAATAAAAATGGTTTTGACATGATTGGTTCTGACGAAATACAACTAATAACATAATTTTTTTTTGTTCCATGCAGCCTGTTATTATTGCTTTACGAGCTATATTGCTACCAAAGATACAGAACAGGCTTTCAGTGCTCATCTTGGAGTTGTCACATTTGAGTTTAAGCAGGCCAAATTCTGGTTAGCTTTTGGTGAGTATTTGAAAATGTGGATGGTGGATGTTAAAATCTTCCATTTGTAGTTTGGGGAACGGGTGTATGTACATTGAAATCAATACCTTGTCAGTTTGATGCAATGTTTATTGGAAAGATGTATTAAAGTAATAAACAAGTTGGGAAAATTAAGGGGAATAGTAATTTTATGCAGATATACCAGGTTTCGGGGGTGTATTTGCGATACATCCCGGTCAAGACCATAGAAAATTTCCCGAGCGTTAGCGAGGGAAATTTGCCATGGTCAAAACCGGGATATATCGCAAATACACCCCCGAAACCTGGTATATCTGTATAATTACACCGCATATGCTAAAGAGAAGCATAGATGAAGACAGAAAGATAATACAAAGTAATATAAAATAGAATCAAACTTTATTTGCCACACAAACGCTCCAAGTCTGTCGTCTGTGGACGCTGCCATGTTTGTTTACAAACAAGACGGCGAAGATCGCCATCAGGGGAGATAATTCGGCGGTGGGATAATTTGGCAAATACTTTTAGGCAAATACCCCGCTGCCAAGGCAACGGAAGGCAAATTTCCCGCTGCCCCTGACAGTCGCGTGAGAATGACTTATGGATGAGAATTTGCCGTAAATGCCCCGGCTAAAAACCTATCAAAACTCGTCTATCTTATATAAGGTGTAATTATATGTTTAAGCCCCCTTCGTATACAGCAGAGTATCTTAGTTTGCAATTTCCTACACTAGTCGGCTCGCACTTCGAATTGGCCTGGATATATCGGCCCACTGGCTCTGTTCGAAAGAATTTATGAATAGACATGAAACCTCATTGAACTTGAACCCATTTGAATTTTGAACTGTGCCATATGAGTGGGTTATTTACTGGCTGTGGATTATGTATCTGGCCCCCCACCCCTGATGTCATTGGAATGATGTAACTGCTGAGAGAATGACACCCTACACACATTCGGTGGGTATGTTCTGATTGGCTCGTCTCTGGTTGATAGATGAAATTTACATCTCGGATTTAAATGCTTTCATTGTTCTGATCTATCGAGGCTGAATTCAAGGTGTGAACAGAGATGTTGACCTGTGTATGAAGGTGCTCAGTTTACACCTGTCAGCTATCCATATGTAGACTCGAGTTCTCAGTAGGAGTACACATTATGATGTAATTTGGTATATATTACAGGAATCATCTCGGCAATTTTGTTGTTGATTATCATCTTGGTGCTACTCTTTGTACGGGAGAGGATCTGTATAGCCATTGCACTCATCAAGGAGGGCAGCAGGTAAGAAACCAACATCAGGCCAGAATAATGGTTGGAACCAAATTTTTGGTTCCATGTATTTCATTTGTGGGAAGAAATCACAACCTTTCCCTCAATAGCAGCATACAGTTCAGCTTATATCAATCGGAAACAATGTGTAGGTTCTATAAATTAGCTCACACAAAACCTACGCGGAAACAGAACTATCGGTTCCAGAAATATTCTGGCCTGTATTTAAATAAGATCTGAATTATTTTGCAGTATTATAATTGGGAGCTGATCAAGTAAAGTATGAGGGCCAGAGGTAGCAGTATCTCTTCCAGATTTGTCTCCCTTATATGTATGATGGCTAACCAATTTCTGAATTTCGTTAGATGTGTCCTCTAACCCACATTTTGATTCTGAATATATTTTTCTGTATATAATGTAAAGTGAACATTTTTTAGTTCAAATAATTGTACCAATAATGCTATGCTCTTATATGTGGGTTTTTTTTGTCGCCTTTTTGCATTGAAGTGTAATATGGAACAGAATTTCCTAAATGATATCTGTATGTTTATTTCAGGGCGGTAGGGAATATGCTGTTCACGCTGGTTTGGCCAGTTGTACCATTTTTCCTACAGATTGCAACTATAGGATTCTGGGCCACGGTGGCTGTGTATCCTTTCCAGATAGTTATTTCTTTGTGGGGAGTTGAGGTTGCATATACATGTAACTGTATGCACCTCAAGTACACCTCATGCACTAAGCAAAAATACACATGAAATTTACCTCAACTACACCTAAGGGATTTTGTCGAAAATAAAATCATGTACCTCAATGACACCTATAAAACTTCCTCAAATGATTTGAAATATATGACCTTCACAATATTACTGATGATGATGATAAATCATGCAGCCAGGTATTTGACCAAGTGTGAAACCTTAAGATTACAGTGAGTATCCGTTCCCCAGTACCTGTACCATAAACACAATTGGTTTATTGATGTTCCAGAAATGTTCCTTTGTGTGTTGACTGTATTGCTGGTCTGCAAAGGCTATGTTTCGTGGTCAAGAAATTTTATCTTATTTTACAGACACCAGCTGCTGATCCTAATAATCTTTTGAAGTCAATTTCAGATTTATAATCTGTCACTTTATCAATGAAGTTTTTTGAATATGATTATGTTTATTATACGGGCTCCCTAAATGACCTTGACCTGTCTGATTTCTGTACATGGCCTTGTCTTTTTGATGTTGACCTGTCTGTTTACGTACATGACTCTGTCTATATGACCTTGACCTGTCCGTCAGTTTCTTGGCATCTGTGGGGAGAGGTCAGGATCCATCTAAGAATAACCTGACGGGTCTGACAGAGGAAGAACAGAGACGACAGATGGACAGTTTCTTCCAACAAATTCCTTGTGATGTCAATGTGAGTGTGAAATATGAATGGAATTTGTATGATATTAACAGATATTGTGCTTGTCTGCCTGGCGTACCAATTCTCACAGTGAAAGCCTGCATCACAAAATGGCGAAGTTAAATATTCGAGAGCAGTTAAGATAAACAATTAGAGCTCAGTACTGCAACAAAAAAAAAAAAAAAAAAAATCATATTCTCAGACAAAAGCATAACTTCGTCTCGAATTTTAGTTATTCGCAATTTATTCTTCAACAGTCATAGCCAAATTGACATTGAAATGCAAAATTATAGTGATAAAATAAAACTATAAAATTGGGTATAAATTTAATAATGATTTAAAATCTGCAACATTATATCGTATTAATGATAGCATGAAAAAAAATGAAAGGAGTTGAATGTTGTTTCTATATTGACAGTTAAACACAACAGGGAGTGACATATGTGGTGTGATCAAATACGGGGGTGATGAGTGAGTATACATGTACATAGTGATATATCCTAAACCTCTCTCTGGAATGAACCTGCACAGAATCTCTCTGATTGACTGGATTTTCTCCCAATTTCCTCTATGAGCCAATGAAAGTACAGGATTTCTTTTTGAAAATTCGAATTGACCAATCAAATGCTGATGAACTGGAAGATACTGATTGGAGTTCCTGTGAAACCCCATTGAGCCCATGTTATGATTAAAGGTTCTAGCAAATGGTCCCCATGCACTCCCCATACTGTTTTGATGCTAAATTGTTGTAAGAGTCGAAAAAAAAGGGTTAAAAAATTTGAAACTTGAAATTGCTATGCCTGTTTGGAAGTGGCGAAGGCTATGACCTGCTGACCCATGACATCGGAGTCTGATTACGATCGTTCATAGCGAGCGATTGTAGTGAATGTTCTAGGTGACATTTCCATTGTAACGCCACCAACATCGCATAGCGAAAAAGTTATGCCTTTGTTGCCATGATGATGATGTCATACCATATTTTGCGTATTAAATGTACATCACAAAAAGACGTCCGACACAACCGACTAGTCTATACTATATGACATGATGATAATCAGACTCTGATGTCATGGGTCAAAGGTTACAGCTTCAACAGGTTTTTCGCCGCATCTGTTTCAGTGTTTCAAAAAATCAGTTTGATTTCATTTTTCCGAAGAAACGGGGTATTTAGTAGAACCTTTAATTTCTATTTCTTTGTTTTCAGGTACACATTTTATCTACAAATTTACAACTTGTTTATGCTGTTTTGGCTCGTCAATTTCTTCATCGCTCTCGGTCAGATGACTTTAGCGGGAGCGTTCGCCTCCTACTACTGGGCGTTCAGTAAACCTCAGGATATCCCAACATTCCCTCTTCTCTCCTCCTTCTGGAGGTGTATCAGGTGAGAATATTTTCAAGATCTTTGATTGGTTGATCTGTATCATGTCCTCATGATTTTTACCCCTCGGCCAATTTTGGCCATGGGGTATTGTCGTCGTCTTGTACGTCCGTCTGTCCGTACGTCCGTACGTGAGCGAGATAGCCGGAAAACGGTTCCACTGAAGAATTCCAAATTTGGTATGCTTATTTACCTAGTCAAGGACCAGAAGCCTATTGAATTGGGACCTGATTGGGTGGAAACCTTGGCGGCCATCTTTAATTTTATGCAAAATGGATAATGATCCATATCTTGGAAACCATTCAACTGTTCAATACGAAAGTTGGTATACATCATCGATACATCAAGCAACTTTCAATGAATTACCAAACCGGCTTTTCTGATTAGCTGGAAATCCTGGAGGCCATCTTTAATTTATGCGAAATCGATAATGATACATATCTCTGTTACCATTCACTTGTTTCATATGAAAGTTGGTATACATCATCGATACATCCAGATACTTTGAATCGGGACCTGATTGACCGAAAACCTTGGCGGCCATCTTTAATTTATGCAAAAACTTTAATGATATATATCTCTGATACCATTTAAGTCTTCTGTACCAAACTTGGTATACAGCATCGATGTATCAAGAGACTTGCAATGAATAACCACATCAGTTCCTCTGAGTGGCGGGAAGGATGGGCGGCCATCTTTAATTTATGCGAAATCGATAATGATACATATCTCTGTTACCATTCACTTGTTTCATATGAAAGTTGGTATACATCATCGATACATCCAGATACTTTGAATCGGGACCTGATTGACCGAAAACCTTGGCAGCCATCTTTAATTTATGCAAAAACTTTTTTGATATATATCTCTGATACCATTTAAGTGTTCTATACCAAACTTGGTATACAGCATCGATGTATCAAGAGACTTGCAATGAATAACCACATCAGTTCCTCTGAGTGGAGGGAAGGATGGGCGGCCATCTTTAATTTATGCAAAATCATTAATGATCTCGTTCTCTGATACCGTTCAAGTGCTCAATGTAAAATTTGGTATACATCATTGATGCATCAAGAGACTTACGACAAATGACAGTTCTGGTTTCTCTGATTGGGTGGAAACCTTGGTTGCCATCTTTAATTTATGCAAACTCTTTAATGATGTATATCTCTGATACCATTTCAGTGTTCTATACGAAACTTGGTATACAGCATCAACAATGTATCAAGAGACTTTTAATGAATAACCACAGCAGTGGCGGGAAGGATGGGTGGCCATCTTTAATTTATGTGAAATCATTAATGATCTCTATGTCTGATACCGTTCAAATGCTCGATGTAAAATTTGGTATACATCATTGATGCATCAAGAAACTTATGTAATGAACCGGTTTCTCTGATTGAATGGAAACCTTAGGGGTCATTTCTAATTGCAAAATTTTTGATAATCTGTATATTTATGACTTGACTGCTTGGTGTTCCTGACATCTTGGTTCAAATTGAATACATTATGAATGTACCCAGAGCCGAGGGGTTTTCAGATGCGCAGCTTCGTATTTTTCATTGGTTACAATCTTTGATTGGCTGATCCGTATTATGGCATCATGATTGTTTTGATTGGTTACAAATTTTGATTGGCTGATCTGAGTCATGTCCTCATGATTGTTTTGATTTGTTGTAATTCTTTTATATTACAGGTATCATCTGGGCTCCCTAGCCTTTGGTTCCCTCATCATTGCCATTGTACAGATCATCCGAGTGTTCCTCGAATATTTGGATGCCAAACTGAAGGGAACAGAAAATGCGGTTGCCAAATTTTTTCTGAAGTGAGTTCTTTATCATTCAAATTCTCCATGCATTTCATGAATATCTGTTATCAGAAAGAAGGCCTGGAAAGTGCATGTACTTGAAATTCCAGATGTTTGTCAGTCAGTCCTTCAAATTTAGCCTTGATAAAAAAAAAATCTCTTATTATGTTGTTGTTTAGTTTATTGTGTGCCTTGTCTGAGCATTCAAGTATTGAGAATGCAAGAAATCCCTGTGTATGTAAGACCTGGAAAAATAAAGTTGATTTAGTTCCTTGAAATCACAACACATATAAGGGGGGGGAAGTGGGAAGAGGTGCCGACATACTGACCGAGTCACATGACTTCACAGTATAGTCTTCCTGTTAACCTATTCTAAAGCACATACCAAGAATCTAACGATTCGTGATATGTGTATCTCAGGTACGCTTTTATTATGCCCCCCCTCTAACTAGAGGGGGGGCATATAGCGATCGCTTTGTCCGTCCGTCTGTCCGTCTGTCCGTCCGAATTTCTTGTCCGCGCAATATCTCGGTTAATAATTGATGGACAGGATTGAAACTTGCATGGAATGTGGCCAGTGGCTCATAGTTGTGCAGCGTAGAGTTTTTTCCGAGTTCCGGTATCATTTTCAAGAGTTATGGCCCTTTTTCTGAAATCTCTGTGAATGGGACTTGTCCGGGCTGGATCTTGGTTAATATTGTATGAACAAGTATGAAATTTGCATGACATGTGGTCAGGGCCCCACAGTTGTGCAGCGTAAAGTTTCTCCCTGTTCCGCCTATATTTTCAAGAGTTATGGCCCTTTGTTCCTGAAATCTCCGTGAATTGGGACTTGTCCGGGCTGGATCTTGGTTAATATTGTATGGACAATTATGAAATTTGCAGGGTATGTGGTCAGTGCCCTGTAGTTGTGCAGCGTGAAGTTTCTTCGCGTTTCGCATATATTTCAAGAGTTATGGCCCTTTTGTTCTTGAAATCTTTGTGAATTGGGACTTGTCCGGGCTGGATCTCGGTTAATATTGTATGGACAATTATGGAATTTGCATGATATGTGGTCAGTACCCCATAGTTGTGCAGCGTGAAGTTTCTCTGCTTTCGGTTATATTTTCAAGAGTTATGGCCTTTTGTTCATCAAACCTAAATGAATGGGATATATTTATTTGTCCAAAGCACATTCCAAAGTAGATCACATAGGTCCTGAAGTATGAAATTGCCCAAAAAGAGTGAATTGGATGCAAAATTCAAAGTTCACGATCGCTTCATAATTTCACCACAATATACTCCCAAGGAATGTAGGTCTCATAACCAGGTCACATTTTTGAATTTGGCGAAAGTCCCGGGTGGAATATGTACATGTATTATGCGAGGCATGCCGAAAAAAGTGACTGAAACAGAATTTTTATAATTAGCCAAATTAGGCCTCCACAGACCAATACAAAACAGAACAATGGTGGAGCAGTGTCGGATTAAAGCGGAAGGGGGGCATACAATTGAGCAATCTCTGATTGCTTCCTTGCTGCGTTGTACCTGATTATGTGGCAACTTGGATGATATGACCACACGGCCCCTAGCACCGGTATAAGCGATATTAGATACAAATTTAGAGAGCTATGATGGAAATGCTCTAACAACTTGTATATTGGTAATTGGCGAGCTGTTTCGCTGTGACAACTCGTATACTGGACATTGGTGAGCTGTATCGTCGTCAGATGAAAATGACGGCATTTAACACAAGAGTCATAGAACAATATTTTCCCTGCCATGCATAAGTGTAATCCATATTCATCCGGCAAATTAACTGGGGATAACACAAACATGAAATATAACATCACTGCAAATGACGTTCTCGAACAATTTTACAAAATAACTTAATTAATTATTCAATTATTCTAGATGAATTTAAAATATACACAAGAGCTATTGATTACATGTAAAAACTAGACAGACATTCCATTTAATAAAATAACTTATCAAACAAATAGTTGGGAATAGTTGGAAATAATTGCAGGGACCTTTGGTAAAAGTAAAACCAAGGTCATTACTTATCAAAAGTACATTTGTATGCCTTCGATCTTAAAGAGCGGCAGTGATTCAAGGAGAAATAATACACTTTTCGAATAGAGCTATATCATGACAATAGTTTAGCATCACAATACAATACAGCTATGGTAATTGCAATGCACATGGCACCTCTGATAACAAGAAGAAACTGGTGATTGAGTGGAAGCCTTTACAATGTGACTCACCTTGATCTGTTTAATGAGGGTCGAAATCTATTTACTGCAATATCTTGAGGGATCATAGAATTTTCAGCCTCTCCAAACTTACAATGCAGCACGTATGCAACTGGTGATTGATCAGGAGCTTATTCAAGTTGACAACCTTGATCTATTTGATCAATGTCAGATTCTAGTGGATACAATGTTTTAAAGGGTTACAGTTACGGTTTCTAACGATGTACTAGATACCTCGTGCACTGGTGATGGGCTTGAAGCAAAGACCAATTAACCGACCTGACCTATTTTATCAAGGTCAAATTCTAGATAATGTGCTTTGTTTTGAGATTATAGCTAAGCTTTCCAAATTCGTACTTGTGATTGGCTAGAAGCATAATCAAGTTGACCGACCTTGACCCACATTCAAGTTGACCAACCTTGACCTTTTTTTATCAAGGTCAAATTCTTGTTAATGCAATACGTTATAAGATTATAGCTAGGCTTTCTAAATTCATTATTCTTGTTATGGACTAGAAGCATATATAAATTGACTGATCCTGACCTATTTTTTCAAGGTCAAATTCTAATGAATTAGTGATATCTTTTGAAAGATTATAGCATATAGGTTTTCCAAATTCAGACCATATATAACTGGTTTTGGATCAGTTTATTGGCTCTCAACTGACCATGACCTATTTTTCTTGGTCAGATATGGATTTTGCGCTATTTAATGAATAATCAAACTAGACTTTTACAAATTATGTCGATTAAGTTTGGTTTCTACAGAAAAGGTGTGCATAGGCATAACTTGTTGCAGATGTGATAATGGAACCATTGGATCAACTTGCATATTCCCAAACATGATGTTATTATATGTTGTAATAATACAACTATTTCTCTTGTTTTGCTGTATTTTCAGATGTTTAAAATGCTGTTTTTGGTGCCTGGAGAAGTTTTTACGCTTTCTTAACAAGAACGCTTATATAATGGTAAGCTAGCACTTATTTCCTGTGGCTTGTTCTTGTATTGTCTTTAGGTATAGGCATACAATTCAATGCTCATTGTCATAATCTTTAAACAGAATCTGAAGATGGGTGCTTGTTAAATAACACAGGTGTATGAAACACTCCGGACTTTCATTGTCAACATTTCAAACAATCAATTGTACAACTTGCTTCATCATATGAAATAAATTCCAGTGATATGTGATCATAGTCCAAGAAATTTGCAAGTCTGGGTTAATATTTGTCAGTCTCCTGGGGTAATTGAATTTGTACTTGTAATTTTGATATGATAAAGTTGTGAAAAGTAAATAGTTGATTTATTGTAGCTCGATCCAATTAGCTGTTTGCATCAAATTTCATTGTAGGACCACTTTACTGTGAATACAGAAAAATAAACTGCTTCTTGAAAGTGGCAGCTGAACTGCAAGCTTTGAAAATGAAACTCATATCACTTTAATATAAATTATTCTCTTTCCTGATTTTATTTCTTTTCTTTCACAGGTTGCAGTTTATGGTAAAAATTTCTGCGTATCTGCCAAAAATGCCTTCAGTTTGATCCTGAGAAATGTGGTCAGGTAAATAAGAACTTTTACAAACTTCCCTAAATCTGTCACATCAAGGGGGACAACTCTGAAGGTTGTTGGTCTAATCATCTCCCCCTAAAATGATCTTTGCTCACTTTTCAATCCAATTCTTCAATTGCCACTTCCTGTTTGTCATTTTTACTCCTCAGCCCTACGGGCTCAGGAGTATTGTTGTGGCCCCAGCAGTGTGTCTGTCCGTCTGTCCGAGCCGTATCGCGAAAACTATTGCAAGGAAGTTCTTGATCCTTTTATTTTTTACTTGTGCCTTTGAAATTTTCAGGTCTAACCGGTCATTAATTATTTTTTTACATTTTTTTTTATTTTTCTACCATTTTCCAGTCTTCTAAAAAGGGATCTCCAAGTATGCATACATTAGGCCTACTTTCATACTGATTTACATACTCTTCCTGGCATGTAGCCTATCAAGAGCTCCATAGTAAAGTTGTATGTCTGCCATTGGTTCAGTGTAGTGAATGACTGGTCATTGGTTGTCTAGAAGTCTATATTCCTCTGCATATTCAGTAGTACGGTATTGCCAGACTAATTGTCGTATCACTACGCTGTTGAGAAAAAAAAAGTCTGACATTAAAACTGTGAAAATCGACTTGTTATTTCGTCTAAAAGTTCTCAGAATGGATTTGAACGATAATAAACGCCTGTTTTATCGGGAAATGGCAACTTGTACTTTGTCTTGTAACAGAATTGTAGGAACCTGTGAGATTCTGTCAAAAACGAAAGTAGTCAAAAACGGAAGTAGTGCCCATGTGTTTGTGCTTCCTGCCAACACAACCAGTGATGGAGTTTTCAGTTTTAAAATGAACTGTGGTCGTCGGCCAGTACAAGCGGTGTCTCGCATAACAAGTCCTCTAAAATATACTTCATGGAAGATAGCGAAAGGTATGGCCAACCCAATAAATCAACACAAACATGATCGTTGAACTGTTGTTGTTGTTGTTGCACTGACGTGAATGCATTACCAACGGAGATTCGTCAGGGGATGATGGGATGTGATTTTCCGCTATCGGAGCCAGTTTTTCTTAGAGAAGTGTGATTCTCCACAGTATCTGTATATAATCTGTGCATTTTTATTCTGAAATTTGAAGGAAATCTGTTCAGGATCAAAGAAAACTCCAATACCTCGCGTGGGTTTTTTTTTGGTTTTTTTCCAAAGCACAATGACGTTGGGCTTGCAATCTTGTAACATTGTGACTAGGCACTATGAAAATAACATGTGTGGTATTGGAGGTTTGTTTTGATTCGGAATAGATTTCCTTCGAATTTCAGAATAAAAATGCACAAATTACATAGAGATACTGTGGGGAATTTCACTTCTCTGAGATGAACTGGCTCCGATATTTAGCCGAAAATACCATCCCATCGTGATACAGCTCAGTAACTCTAGCCGGTTGTAGTTATTTCTTCCATCCCATGGGCCATGTGTAACATTTAAAAAAATTATATTTCTTTTCTTAAAAATATATAAAACAGGGGTTGAATTGTGAATAATATTTTGTGGATATTTTTTAAAAATAATTGTTTCACATTAACATCAACTGCTTGACAGGATATGGGGCAACAGATAAACAGAGGACAAATGGACAAAAGACCCGTCCGACACTTAGTTTCAGGCCAGGGCAATAAGATCACAACTGTACATGTTTCCCCCCCCCCCTGTAGATATGTGGATATCTGGTCACTTTTTACCCCTCGGCCATTTTGCCCTCGGGGTATTGTCATTGCCATGTACGTCCGTCCGACATGTACGTCCGTCCGTCAGTCCGTTAACACATTTTAGGCAAAACCGCTTGAGATACAACCACCAAATTTTCAACACTTATTTATCTAGTGCTAAGTCAGATTCCTATTGAAAGTGGCTTCTCTCAGCCCATATTTTACAGAGTTCTGCCCCTTTACAGATATATTTGTCCCCCGCTACTTAGTAGCAACAGCGGTGTCCGTAATTCCGTGATTCCGTAAGATTTTCTTGTCCGGACAATAACTCGTGAACGATTTAACCGATCAACTTCAAACTTGGGGTGTGCCTTGACATTGGCGAGAGGACGGTTGGGATTGTTTATAAGCAATGTACATAATCCAATATGGCCGCCGTCAGCCATATTGGATTATAAGCAGTTGGATCTTAGATTTTCTTGTCCGGACAATAACTCATGAACGATTTAACCGATCAACTTCAAACTTGGGGTGTGCCTTGACATTGGCGAGAGGACGGTTGGGATTGTTTTCCAGAAATGTGCGTAATCTAATATGGCCGCCGTCAGCCATATTGGATTATAAGCAGTTGGATCTTGTCCGGACAATAACTGGGGTACGATTCAACTGATCTACTTCAAACTTGGGGAGTGCCTTGACATCGGTGAGGGGATGGCTGGGATTGTTTTTCAGCAATATACATAATCCAATATGGCCGCCGTCAGCCATATTGGATTATAAGCAGTTGGATCTTAGATTTTCTTGTCCGGACAATAACTCGTGAATGATTTAACCGATCAACTTCACACTTGGGGTGTGCCTTGACATTGGTGAGAGGACGGTTGGGATTTTTTTCAGCAATGTGCGTAATCTAATATGGCCGCCGGCAGCCATATTGGATTATAAGCAGTTGGATCTTGTCCGGACAATAACTGGAGTACGATTCAACTGATCTACTTCAAACTTGGGGAGTGCCTTGACATCGGTGAGATGACGGTTGGGATTGTTTTTCAGCAATGTGCATAATCCAATATGGCCGCCGTCAGCCATATTGGATTATAAGCAGTTGGATCTTAGATTTCTTGTCCGGACAATAACTCGTGAACGATTTAACCGATCAACTTCAAACTTGGGGTGTGCCTTGACATTGGTGAGAGGACGGTTGGGATTGTTTTTCAGCAATGTGCATAATCTAATATGGCCGCCATCAGCCATATTGGATTATAAGCAGTTGGATCTTGTCCGGACAATAACTAGAGAACGATTCAACCGATGTGCTTCATATGTGGTGAGTGCCTTGAGTCGACATTGTTGAGAGGAGGATTAGGATTGTTTTTCAAGGACGTGCTTAATCCAATATGGCCACCATCAGCCATACTGGATTTCATTGGATTTTAAACAGTTTGATCTTGTCTGGACAATAACTGGAGTACGATTCAACTGATCTACTTCAAACTTGGGGAGTGCCTTGACATCGGTGAAAGGACGGTTGAGATTTTTTTTCAGCGATGTGCATAATCCAATATGGCCGCCGTCAGCCATATTGGATTTTAAGCAGTTGGATCTCAGATTTTCTTGTCCGGACAATAACTCGTGAACGATTTAATCGATCAACTTCAATTTTGGGGTGTGCCTTGACATTGGTGAGAGGACGGTTGGGATTGTTTTTTAGCAATGTGCCTAATCGAATATGACCGCCGTCAGCCATATTGGATTATAAGCAGTTGGATCTTGTCCGGACAATAACTCGAGAACGATTCAACCGATCTACTTCATACCTTGGGGAGTGCCTTCACATTGTTGAGAGGATGATTAGGATTGTTTTTCAAGGACGTGCTTAATCCAATATGGCCACCATCAGCCATACTGGATTTCATTGGATTTTAAGCAGTTTGATCTTGTCCGGACAATAGCTGGAGTACGATTCAACTGATCTACATGTACTTCAAACTTGGGGAGTCCCTTGACCTTGGTGAGATCCCGGTTAGGATTGTGTTTCATGAACGAGCATAAACCAATTTGGCTGCCATCTACCAGCGATATTGGATTATGTTGCATTTTAAGCAGTTGCATTTTGTCTGGACAACAACTCTAGAATAATTCAACTGATCGACTACTTCAAACTTGGGGAGTGCATGGACATTGGTGAGAGGACAGTTGTCATGTAGTATGTTTTATGGATGTGCATAATTCAATATGGGTGCCATCCGCTGTATTAGATTATGTTAAGCTCATCAGCGATACCTCCATGTTCAAATCATACTCTTCATCAATGATATGAGATATCATCGACCAAAAAAAATCGACCATAGAGATCCATGGCCCCCGCAGCAGCAGCGCCAGTTATGGTGGATGTAATCCACCATAACTGGTGCTGTTAGCGGGGGACATGGACCTCTACGGTCGATTTTAATTTCTATTTCTGTCCTATATGCATGAATGTAACCAACTATATCTGCAGAACTGTGTTCGGTATAGCTACTATATTTTGGAAACTTATTTATATTGTTGTATTCTACAAGCCAACAAAGGATTACTCGCCTCGGCTTATGGAGTTATGCCCCTTTCGGATGTAATAATCTCCGATTTTGTTATCTGTAGTTGAATGTACAAGTTATATCTGCAGATCTGTGTTTGGTACAGCTTATTCATCTCGGTTCTTATTTAACAGTAGTGCTAAGTCCGACGCCTATCGAAAGTGGCTCCCCTCGGCCCATACTTTACAGAGTTATGCCCCTTTACTGATATATTAATTTCTATTTCTGTCCTATATGCCTGAATGTACTACCGGTATATCTTGATCATCCCACATTGAACTATCTCTTCCCCAATTCACAATACACATGGGTCACAATCACTTGGGGAAAGCTGAGGGGTTTTGATTAGATCAATCTCATGTTATACCCCTGTACATAGTTGAGGGTATACTGGATTCCGACTGTCTGTCCGTCCGTGTGTCAGTGTATCCATCCATTCATCTGTCTGAGTTGTGGCTTGGGTTTGCTTTTCACATGCCATAACTCACTGCTATTTATCCAAACTTCTACACTCATAAAAACATGTTGGTCTAGACTCTTAAGGGGCTGAGGAGTTGTAGCACCTCTGGTGCCTCATGTTAACCAATAAAACTGGCAGAAATAACACTTCCTATTTATCTTCTGGTTATATTGTGCCAGCTTTCCATTATTCAAATATGAATTTATGTGGTAAATCCCAATTCAGATGATGATCTGAATAAAATATATGTCAAAATATTGATCCACAATTTGCTTCTCATTAATATTTTTATAGTCACCCCCCCCCCCTCCTGTGTTGTGTAATATGTAGTTACATATATTTCAGTGCTGTTCTGTTCTTTATCCTCCAGGGTAGTGGTCATAGACAAGGTCACAGACTTCCTCATGTTCATAGGCAAACTTGTCATAGTTGGGGCCATCAGTAAGTCAAATTCATCGTATTATTGTGCAGGAAAATCTGTATTCGGTCTGGTTAAACTGATATGAAGATGATGTATTTTCAAGTATAATTAACCTGTCTGTGAACAGACATTTCATTTTACTGAATAAATTTAACCTTTGTCAGGCCATAATTTAAAAAAGAATACTAGTTAGTGCCCCCCCCCATATATTTTTAGCTCGCCGTATACGAAGTAGGCGAGGTATTGGGAGAGAGAGGGGAAAAGTGGCGGTGTCGGTGTTGGTGTCCGGTTAGACTTTTATGTTTAGGCTGGACTTAGAAAGTTTTCTGGGTTAATCTTTTTTGTTTAGGCTGGACTTAGAATAATTTTGACTTCTTATTAGGCATGAGATGCAGTGTACATTGTATATACAGTCATACATACCAAATCACATACAGTATATTCCTTTATAGTATTTACTAATAGTTTTTGACATTATTTTATTTCAGAAGTACAATATCAAAATAACTGGCGGGGGAATCCCGCAGTACCGAACCCCTGTTAGTTTTTAATTTCGTGTCGCCTTAAATGAAGGACGCCATTTTCTTAAATTTTATCAAATTCTCGTTGACCCTGAAGCTTTTGCACAACCATATCTGTGTCCACACATTTAACTTACTATATTAATTAAAAGTGAGTTTGAATCAGTTTGTGAGCTCAGTCTTTACCCGTGCACATTATTATGGAGCATTACAGTATGATTGGACACAGTTGTCATTGCATTCTTTTATTTGCATACAAATGTGAAGGTTTACCACAGTGCAAGTGTCCCATTGCATGCTTGAAATGATAGATTTAGTCCTACTATTGCACTGTTATTAGCTTTGTTTGTTCACATATCATCACACAAAGTTACACCAAGAATGTGCTCAAAATTGCACACCTATTGTTCCTAACTATACATAAACATGTATTCATCAGATCTATGCAAAGGGATGTGTAGGCTTACTTTTGAAAAAAAATGTAATCTTTATTGGTAGTTATATAATATAGTTCCTCCTTCAATCCAACCTCAACATCACTAAATATAGAAATCATATTTCTTAATAAATTTATTATTTTAAATGATGTGCATTGCCAATGATGTGCAACCTCAAATGATGTGCCATCCTGAAGGGCTCAATCTTTTTGCGAAGCTGCATATATCTCTTATATGTGATACTAACCTATTAGGTAGGAGATGCAGTGCACATTGTAGGTTTATACTTGGTGTAAGAACGTACAAGACAAAGCCTACAATAGCCTGTCTGAGCTCAACAATGCGTCTAGACGTGACCCTTTTCAGCTGCACAAAAGCCTCAACAATGCGTACTTACACCAAGTATCGACCCGTTACATATACACAAACACGTCAAATCAACTACAATATATTCCTATAGTAATTACTAATAGTTTAATGACGTTATTTCATTTCAGAAGTACAATATTAAATATTAACCCCTGGTGGTTTGGAATTTTGTGTCGCCTTTAATGAAGAACACCTTTTCCTTCAATTTTGGTATCGAATCCCATTCCTCGTCATGATTTAACCTAAAGCTTTTGCACGAACCATATTTGTCCAGGCATTTCACACTCACATCTCAGACCAAATTTCAATTGTACATGTATTCATAATGACATGTATAAGCTTACTTTTGGAAAAAAAGGTAATCTTTATTTCAAGTTTTATAATATAGTTCATCTTTCAATCCAACTTCAACATCACTGACAAAGAAGTCAAATTTTTATTGCAATATGTATTGTCATTGCCAGTGATGTGCAACCTGAAGGGCTCGATCTTTATGCGAAGCTGCATGTTATTGACAATACCCAAAAGGCGAGCTGCCGGGTTACACATAACCCTTGTTGATATCCCTTAGGCTACAGGGCTGGAACTTACCCCATTATATCAGAGAGTCCAGCTCTTCAAGAAAATGTAATAAAATCCAAGATGGCCACCATGATAACGTCACAGTGATGGTAAGATTTTCCGAATTTTTACCCCTCGGCCAAGTCCAGGTAGGGTTAACAATGCCTGCCACACAAGTTTTCTTGTTTGTTCCATTCACCCTTCCCTGCCCACAGCATTGCTGGCAGGAGTGATCGCATAGGTATAGATCAACACTGCAGTATTCAAGGATACTAAGCCCCCTGTAGACACTTTTACACGCCCTCTAGAATATGTTTTTATACAGCTAAAAGTATGCCTTGTAGCTATGGTAAAGTATATTTTTGTTGAAAGCAAATTTCTTAAGGGTTTCCGAATATATATATATATGCGTACCATGTAAATCTATGGGTTGTGAAGATATTCGTATTTGAAATAAATTATAAAAAAAATGAGCTGCCTTTTTTCAAATGGCTGTTTTCAAAAAAGTATACAACTTATTGTGACTTACATCATCATTTCGTGTAGAAGACAACTCCAACAGGAAATCTGTGTCTCAGTTTTGTCAATTTTGGTCTAGGTCTTATTCTGTTGGCATCTAATTCAACTTCAAAGTTCAAAACTGAGAGTTTCTCGATTTTGTAAATAAATATTTCATTAAATGTCAATAGAAAGTCAAAAGTAGACCAAAATTTATCAAACTGAGACATGGATTTCTTGTCGGAGTTGTCTTCTACAGGAAATGATATATTTTTATGCATTCATTAAATAAATAGTATTGGCTATTGAATTATTCTTGGATCGGAAATGGGCAGTGTTTGACCATTTGTTTTTTCAAAGATTGCTGCTGTTGACGTGTTGTTGTTGTAAATTCGTGCGTTACGTAATGGTGAATAATTACCTCTAAAGCCTGCAATCTTGTATAAATCCATCTCGGGATGTTGGAGAAAATAGCTTGATAACAGATCGTTCATACTTCTACGGAAATTAGTTGTTTTATTGCACGAAAGTTGCATAACTTTCCGTCGAAGTTTTCCTCCCGTTCGCCATGCTGAAAGACGTGTTGCCAAGCTCGCACGTGTGTTTCTGGAGGCTGGCCTGCGAATGTGAATTTGATTGGTTGATGCGCTGCGGTCAGAGGTCATGCCAGCAGACTATAAATAGCTGGCCAGATCACGATCGTCAGCTCATTCCAGAGGCACATTAATTGAAATGATATCCACGAATGCAGTCTCTAGCTCCTGATACAATTCTGTTACTCCGAATTCGGGGAAATTGAATGAAATTTAATGAATAGAACCACCGGCGATGATTGTTGTAACTGAACAGTTGTTGTAGTTTTCGGTCACTGGGCTAATACCAACACGTGTTCATGTTTACAAAACATTGTCCGGTCAAGGTCACCCTGACATTGCGTCATACCTCACATGACGAGCAAATAAACATGTTGATATTCCAGTCGTACATCGCTTGGATGACGAGAAGTAAATGTTCCAGTCGTGTGCAGATTATCTCTTCCAAATCTGAAGCAGACAGACTATACTGTAATTACCCACAAGCACGTTTACATGACCTGCACCAATTTCGGAGCAAGTCTTAAATCTGAAACCTGCATCATTTTCGGTGCAAGCCTAAAAATACAGTATCCTGCACCAGATTCAGTGCAGCTATGTTTCTGTGACCTGCACTAATTTCGGAGCTGTATAACATTCCCCACTGTGCCGGATTTGGCACAAACAGAACTGGTGCCGGATTTGGCACAGCCTGATCCGATTCTATCACTGTGAATACATATGGCTGGTAAACTGATTCTACAAAACATATTTCTATGATATTATTATTGTTGTACCTTGATGAATAAAATTGTTCTTGTTATATTTCATCTGAATTACAATCTCCGTTGTCTTTGAGTCTGTTTGTTGTTTTGCATATCTGGTATATTACTGTCTCACTGGAATCTGATTCATGGTTTACAGAGTACCAAACTCTGATGTGATGTTCTACCCTACTCTCATTTTCGCCTCCGGAGAGAAGCTTTGCACCAGTGAGCTACACTGGGGTAGTGCGTTACAATACTATTTTGAAATAGCCATTTAAAAAATAAAAATTAAATTTTAATTTTTTTTTTATTTAGCATCACAACCTACAGGTTTACAGTGAACAAATGTATATATTTGGAATCATTAAGAAATGTGCTTTCAGCATATATATACATTACCATAGCTATGAGATATACTTTTAGCTGTATAAAGTCAAGTTCTAGAGAGTGTGTAAAAGTGTGTAGGAGGACTCAATACCCTTAATGTTGTCCTGGAGAATTCTTCCATAAACGAAAACATTTCAGCATTTTTCTTTACTTTTTCAGCCACAGCAGCCTATTTTTTCTATGACGGGAGAATTCCATTCCTCGTGGAGTATAAACCACAACTCAACTTTTACATTGTACCAGTCATCGTAAGTCTATCCTTGCCAGCTACTTTATCACTATCACTTATTGTCCCCTCTGATCATGGAATTCGGGCACATTCTTCTGTTAGTCCAACTTTTAGTTTCCAGGCCGTTAGAAAGGGCAGAAAATTTGAGAAGTCGATTTTGATGCCTTGCAAGACAATCCCTTTCCGTAGGTGGTGTCATCTGGGCTTTATCACTTAGTGCATTAATTATGTCAAAGTAGCAGTTAGTTCAATTTGATTCCGCAAGAATTAATCACATATTGTTTATTGCTTATATGTGATGAAATATTTCCCATGTGTTACAAGTTTTTGTGTTAATGTAGATTATATTATTAACCTGGTTTTTTAATAGGGTACTTATATAAGCCATAAATTGGCAATATTAAAATTCTGCCAGGTGAACACATTTTCCCCATAAACAAGCATAAGGAGAGCTGTAACTGACAAGATCTACTGAGTCAAGTGCTTGGTGACCACTAATGTGTGAAGCCACTTTATTGTGTCATTGTGAACACCTGAACACCATCGTCTACCTTTACACTGACCAATGTCAACTAATCAGTCACACATGCTGATGGTGGAAAGATTGTACCAAAGATATTACTTATTCATGAGGCGAGCTGATCAACTACCAATCTTGTCTTGCGACGTATGCACTTCTGATTGGCTGAGATACCGAGTGACTGGTCGTCTGATGTCAACACCGGACTCCTGTGACCTCTGCAAAGTGAATCACTTGATTCTATGCGATGACATGAATGAATTAATATGTTTGGAGAAGCCATTTACCAGGGCTCTTGGCTAAATAAAAGTTCTGAATATGAATTATATATTCAAGTTTTATCTCATTTAACTAATTATTTTTGTCTTTACCTAGGTCACAGCCCTGGGGTCGTATGTGATAGCCGCTGCTTTCTTCAGTGTCTATGACATGGCCGTGGATACCTTATTCCTGTGTTTCTGTAAGTAACACCACTTCCCATGATGCACCATTCTACAGCCCCTTAGAGATTTAAGTTAACATTGAAAGACAAGTCAACTGAAATTCAGTGGAATTTCTCGTAGTAATGTTCGTTTTCTTTGGAAAAAGTGAAAAAAAAGAGAGAAAAATTCCTAATACTGCAGACTTCACTGGATTCGCTCAAAATTTGATTTTGTGATGTGGCAAACCAAACTTCCAATCTTAATAAATTAATATCCTATCAATGCTCCCCAATCGTACATGTCGCTATATAGGATCTTACGTATTTCAATTGAATTTGGTGTTCTGAGCGCCCGTACCATGGATATTTAATAGCATTATGACATCATGGTCGCATCTGCACTCATCCATTTGCAGTCGGGGAGGGAAGATATGTTCACTGTGTCAATTTACCACAATGTTTACACCAAAGACCAGCCCATATATTTACCCCATATTATGGTGCCACAATGTCGGGACCGCGACAACATGAAAAGACACCCCGCCAGCGAGCCGGCTAATTCGGCTGAGCCAACCAAAAATTCTTTGTCATCAATGTTCCCTTCAAAGCACAATGAAGCGTTCTCGGGATTGATTAACATGCGAGTTACTGCAAGCCTGTTAGATCCTACAAGCGACAGTATCCAAGTGGGGAGCAGATTGGAAATAATTTTAATTAGATTGACCAAACTTCATAATGGTACGGTAATTTCCCTATTAATTCACCTTCCAAATTTAATTCGAAAACGGCTTTTTCCCCTGTCGTGATTTTGTCCATCCTAATAAAACGAAAACAATAAATTCGAACACTCCCGTTTTCGCCACGGAGTTCGTGCCGATGTTACTAGAATCTCGTATAGTATGTCGCCGTATGCTTATTCGTAAACGCAGAGAAACAACAGGGAATGGTAAAATATAATCAGACTGAATTACTATTACTTAGAGTCTATAAGGAAAAAAATTGATTCAATTAACTCCGCAGTCCTGTAATTTTATCCTAACTTGATCGCGTTTCGCCGCAGTCGGGTAAAATATATACGGTAGTCCCCCGCACGTGGTCGAGTGTCTGCACACGGCCCGCTATTGAATCATTCTTCAGTTTCCAGCGTTCGTATATCAAATATCATTTTTTCAATCAGCATTCCTTTATTTGAAAAACACGGTGAATATTTTCCGAGAAAGCAGAACTGCGTGCGAATGAATTATGTTTGAACGAAACATAAAAATCACCGACAACGATGGTCGACGTGACACGCTCTTAGGAAATTTTCATGGCGCTCCTTTTCTGTTCAAGTCTTTACGGTGGTTCCTCGTCCCTCATTAATTCATGGCCCCTTTAACTTTTATACGTTGGTGATTAAATAGAATACATTTTATGCTAATATATTTTCAGATGAAGCCGGCTGTCGATCTGACCTGGAGTCAACAATCGCATGCCGCGGTTATAATTTGGATATTAGTAGTGTTTAGAATTTTTTTTTTACGAAAATGGAATAAATCCATCCACGATATGGTTCTCATACTGCACGGACAAAATTTTATAACTTTTCTCAACTAGATTCTCTGAAAGGCTGAATTAATTTCACTAAACCGTTGAGAAACGGGATTGTATATTTGCTGAGCTTTTCGTCATGATTCTCCGATCAGAATACAATCACAACTTACATAGATGATCTAATTTACCGGTTAATTGAAATGTCGATTTCTGTATATTTTCTGAAGTGGATCAGGTTATATTTACTGAGTGTATATTTATAAATTATGGAAAAGCTACAGTCGGGCCAAATCTCAAACCAGAAAGACGATCGGATGCAGGTAAAAGTTTTTCTTTTCAAGAATTAAACATTGTTGAATGACTTGATTTTGCGTCGGCAGTCATATATTGTGAACCAGGAACTTTCAATCATGTGATATTATTGAAATTACCATGCCGTTTATGTGGAATACGAACAACTGAACAGCAGGCAACAAGCTCAAGTGAGTGGTGACGATTTGATACAACAGTGTAAAACGGATATATGAGAATACAGCACTTTATTTTATTCCAGGAGCACTACGATAACAATATATAACATAAAACGGCATAAAATAAAAGCATCATACATGCAATTTACTGAGGCATTGTGTACTGGATTTAATTTATCTGAGATTAAAGCTACAAGTTTTCAAATCGGCACATTCAGATGCGGACAAACTGGTCTCATCGATCTTAATTTCCGGGGGAATATCTTTCGCAGAAAATCCAAGGAAGTCTTCATCGTCAGAGTCGACCAACTGAAACTCAGGGATAGTCTTGGAGTTGTGACACTGGCCATAAGGCAAAACACACCTGCTTTTTTAGATAATTAGATAAACTTAAAATGAAAAAGTTTTAACAAAATACACCTATCGTTTAACGCAACATAGACAGGAAATCACATAGTTGACAAACGTCAGTTTTCCCCAACAGGGGACAAAAACAAATTTTGCGATGTGAAGCGCGGACAACAGTCATCTCTGCATGTGCTCTGTTTTGTTCAAATATAGTTATCATAAAGACTTACCTCTTTCCCGTTTAGTTAAATATTTCATTGTTAATGAAAATACTTCTTATGAATACCCACCAACTTACCGAAATTCCAGCAATAAAAATTCTTTGGAATTACACCCCGCATTTTTACAACAAGAATCAAAACATCGCTATCGCCATTCCATTACTCTAATTCTAAACAAATTTTAGAAACATTTAAACGGCAATAGGTAAAGTTTCTGAGATGAGAACCCTACCAGTAGCTAATTAATATTCAGAATGATATCATACTTCGACCCCATACTTTTAGTAAAATGTTACAGTACCTGTACCGTAATAGATATTCTCATACTTGAAACAAATCGAAACAAATCGAAACCTGTATTGCCGACTGACACTCGGTTCTCTTGTACAATCCGCCGTCTACATTCATTTCGTTTCATAGGTCCGGGATATTTATTCAAGTCCTGGATGATCATGGACAGTGCAGACCAAAAAGTCTATGGCAGTCCGCTTATCTGTCTAAAGCTTCGTGATACAGGCCATTTTCAGGGTTCACAACAACGTTGACATATACCGAACGACTCGAACATGGAATATTCTAATATGTGTATAGTTTTATATTTCCAGAATATTCTTTCAATTCCATGTCAGTTAGGTTTCATAATATAGATCATAGCTAATACTGAACAAAAAGGAAGGAATACGTTCAATGTTTTGGCCTACTTTTACGATGTTATTATGGACGCGAATTTACGGACGTCAGCTCAAAAATCTGCATGATCTTGCTGAACTTGTCACTCGATCAATATGGTTGACTTCCTCGAATAAAATTAGACGCCTTTATCAGGGTAGAGGAGATTTTCTGACATCATACACTGCCTTTTATGGAAACTATGATGAGACATCAAAGCTAATACACGGTAATAAATACGATCACTACGACCACGGCAAAGCGGTCCGCCATTTTGGATCTCCCGTGAAAATCGGCGCGACATTTAATTCGAACACTCGCGTTTTTCTGGAATTCGCTCGACAAATAATTCGAAAGTAGCCAATTTTTGAAGTGGCGAGTTTCATCACTACATCGCGAATTAATAGGGAAATTACCGTACATATACTTGTAACTTCATAATGGTACATATACTTGTAACTTCATAATGGTACATATACTTGTAACTTCATAATGGTACATATACTTGTAACTTCATAATGGTACATATACTTGTAACTTCATGCAGTATAACCAATCATATATAATGGGGACATCCCACATTAATACTTGGACAATGCTGTCTCGCCCCGGTGTCAGCAACACTGGTGCACAGCACATGGGCCTCTGTGAGCTTTGGGTTGTTCTCATGATCTCTCCCCGATGTTTACATGGTGCGAGCGTTTCAACTATTGATAACTGGTGTAAATATGATAATTTGGATGAAATATTCCCATCATTCCAAGAAAGGACCAACAGGCTTACTTTTATGATAACCCTGGCAACCTGAGATTGAAAATATACCGGCTATCGTCGATTAAAAACATATTCTGGGTTAGAGACAGGGAATCACTCGACCAGGTGTTGGTGAACTGCCCACAGCCATTGATGTCAGACAGCATTGTTCAGGGATTAAACTTGAACTATAGTGCAGATTGCCCATTTATACATAAATTTAATAGTGTGTGCATTCATTATCCTGATGCTGTGTGTTTATGAAGTGGTAATTCACATATAAATTGCATAAAAGTAATATAATAGCATTAAAGTATGTTAATACCCCTTATAATTCAATCACAGGAAGTGAAATTTTCTTCCAAAAAATCTGAGGGGGATCAAAATATATTTACAGGAAGTTCACAGAATGGTCCAAAATCATGGATATAATCCATTATGTCTTAGTCCAGTTGTGATTTCAGACCGTGATCATAGTTATAAGAGAGCCCTTAGTGGCCGAGTGGTCTAAGGCGTGTCGCAGGTGACCACTACGGTCAAACCGCTGAACTGGTATGGGTTTGAACCCAGCTGGTCCATCTGTGGAAGTTTTTGAGTTAATTGCCGACGGGCGGTGGTTCTGTCCGGGTACTCCGGCTTCACCACTTACAAGACTGACAATCACCATATGAGTGAAACAAACTTGGGTGTGAAATCAAGCCAAATTCTACGACACCCCATGTGTTTTACCAAATAACATTATTACATGTAAAGAAGAAAGCGTGGGATCTAATTCCATTGGATCCTACCTCACAACCAATCGGTGTGGATTATATGACGTCATAATTTTCTTCTTGTGTCCAGTTGAATTCGCCCAGAAGGGTAATAGGATTGAAATGGATATCAACATTTATCGTCTGCCTGTATCTTCTTGTACATCCTTTTGCTGTACATTATGGAGCCAATTAAAGTTGGAGAACAGTTTTTTTCCGCTGAGATTTATTCAAAGTTGTTGATGTCATTAAACCTTTTTGAACCTATGATAGATGCACAATCCAATCATTGGATGACAGGAGAATTTCACATGTATTCTAAAACCGAGGGTCACGCATCATTTTGATCGTTAATGGCATTTCAGCATGCCCCTATAGCTGTAATACTGTGGACTCTCCAACCCTTGTCGATTTCAGGGACGCGACTGGCAGGTGTTGCTTGCTTGGATAAATTGGCGGGCCAAAGCATTTTTTGTCAGGTTTAGGGGTGTTAATCCAGTTTTAAATACACAAGCACATCTTTCTTTTAAGGAAACATCTCCACATTGTGCCGTTTTCAGTATGGAAGAGTAGAAAATAGGCCTTCGTGACCAAACTTAGACTCATCCTATTGCAGCCCGATCTATTCTAGGTGTTTTATCACAGTAAACAAGGAATTATTTCTTAATCCCACCCCCCTTCCCCTTTCATATAGTGATAAGAACAACTGATTGAATTTTGTCCTCATTATTTAGGGTGATTGAATTCGAATAAGGTGATTCAATTATTAGAGGAATTACCTTAAGTCACTATTATATCCCAGGTTTATAGGTTTTAATTCTAAGATTTTTGTGTATTTCCAGTGGAAGATATAGAACGTCACGACGGATCCCCAGAGAAGCCTTACTACATGAGCAAAGAACTGATGAAAATCCTCGGCAAAAAGAACAAATTTCCAAAAGCTGAGTGAATAAACTGACTGGAAATTAGAAAGATGTGAAAAATGGCTTCATCAAAAAATCTAAAATGGAGATCTGTCAAATATGGATTTCCCCGGTTAATTTTGAATGTCATCAATTCAGGATTCCCACATTATTGAGTCGAGAGCTTATAAATGTTATGATAACTTAATTTCTTATGAAATGCAATTAGCATTTTCTGTTAATTACTTATGAGATGCAATTAACATATGACGTGCAATTAACCCAGTGTTGTGAGCTTTATCTAATCAGTTTGTAATATGAATTTAATGGTGTGAGTGTATTCTTGTAATGAATGAAAAAATGAAAAAATCATCCCTGCATCGAGGAAGGATAAATCATCCCTGCATCGAGGAAGGATAAATCCCTGCATCGAGGAAGGATAAATCATCCCTGCATCGAGGAAGGATAAATCATCCCTGCATCGAGGAAGGATAAATAATCCCTGCATCGAGGAAGGATAAATCATCCCTGCATCGAGGAAGGATAAATTATCCCTGCATCGAGAAAGGATAAATCATCCCTGCATTGAGGAAGGATAAATCATCCCTGCATTGAGGAAGGATAAATCATCCCTGCATCGAGGAAGGATAAATCATCCCTGCATCGAGGAAGGATAAATCATCCCTGCATTGAGGAAGGATAAATCATCCCTGCATCGAGGAAGCGGAAAATTTTATTGACTGGTACTTAAAACCTATGTACAATGGCCAGGCTTTTGATTTTGACAGGGTTCTGGTTTATCAAGGTACAAAATATCGGTACTTTAAATTAAGTATAGTGATCATGGATAATGTCAGTATTTAGAGGTTGGTCAGGTTAATCAGGTGTCAATATCCAAAGGTTTTATTGTAGTTAGGAATCCATATGATTCCGATATGAATGAGGTAGGACAATACCTGTACAGTTTGAGAATCGTTGCCGCATTCTCGTTACGTCAGTCTCTGCTTGAAATTGTGGTGGCACAATCTTGATTGATTATACTCATGAAACTTCCTGCACATTCGCATTCGATCTTTGTTGATTATTATTGACACAAAGCATCGAGACTGAAAGATAGATCCAATTGTGTGCTAAATTCATCCAAAAGACAGGAAAGACTTTACTTGTTCATAGCTGTGATATGGTGCATCCACTGCACTCTATTTGCTGATGGAGAATGAATCAGAGGGTGTCAGATCGATGAGAGGAGGAACAGTCCCTCATATGAGGAGAATGAATTATGGAAGCAGCTTTCCACATAGATGTAGAGATCTGCTAGTGTAAACCAGTTAGGTTACAGAAATGAAACAACCAAAGATAATTCAACTGCTACTGTTCTGAGACATTGCTATAGTTTACCAAATATTGTACATGTACTCTCAAATGTGTAGGCTATAATAGTTTGCTCATATTATTTGCTATCGATATTACATTAATTAAGTAGCATTAATTTCTGATTTCTTAAACTTTTTTTTTTAGCATAAAGTGACTTGTCACTTTTGAGTAATAATTTACTATATTTGTACATGAACGATAACCTCATAGTTTTAACCAGCATTATGTTGTATTTTACACCTGTGTTGTCATCATTATTGTTTTAAGTACTGCAAAAGCCTACGTTTCCCTGAAATGACAAACTGAATTAAATGTAATTTGTTTAATCTCCTTATTTGATTGTTCTGTCACTCAATCTTAGACCTTGACTTAGACCTTGAAGATTCAACATAGGTTTTTTTATACATCGTGTATTACTACTTATTCATTTTGTCATATGTTACTACTTATTTTATCAAAAACAAACTTTAACTGACAGATTTTACATAACAAGGGGATTTTGTGCATGAAAACATAAAAGTACATGTAATTTAATTTTTGTACAAATGATATTTTGGGTCCAAGTACATGTATATTTTTTCACTGATCATGCAAATTATGTGTATATGCAAAGGTGTTGACACAAAGCTGGACCATTTGCAAAGTGACATAACCCCAAGCTTCACCATTTTTAAATAGCCCCCATTTCCATGCCGTTCTCATGTTGGGTCACCAATTTATATATTTGTGATGGCATATGATCAATATTTATTAATTAAAGAAATATGAATCTGAATGTACATGTAGTACCATGAACAAGTTCTCTTGAACATGACCAATTTGAAGTTGTACATGTTTATTCAAGAGGAATGGGAGATAACCATGTAACTAGATAGAACCAGAAGCAAATCAACCAGAAGTGAGTAACAGATTAAAGTAGCTGGATGGCATTGGCAGTTGTGAAGCCGCATACACCACTCGACCCTTGCACACAAAATACAGATGTGCTGTTGGCACACGGGGCATCATGAGGGAGACTGATTATGTAAGTTTCACATGCTGAGTATTTGAATCACAAAGTCAACTCCTTTCCCATGATGCATCATTCGATTTTTGTTTTGAATCTGTATGAACACGACATGCAATTTTACTGAACATATCACATCCTGTGTTATAAGCAGGGATGTGGTGGCCAATACATTCTAGCTAGTCTAATCTTGGTGTACAGACTCGCAGTTGATTTGCCTCAGATAGAACTTAAATCTTCAAAAAAGTACTCCCTCACCAGCACAGACCAAGTATTTTATTGTTAATCAGTATTGTTGTTGTTGTTTCCTATGTAGCTTTTCAAGACAATGGGATGGATTCCCCGACATTAATTGGATATGCAGAATTACGTATCGATATATATTTTATACATTGACCCAGAAATTAGTTCACTTTTTTGTAAGATCAAAGATTCCCTAATCCATCCGTCACAATGACACATAAGTTCTGACAGGTTGTTCTGGCGGGGGTTTGAGATTTATTGCCCCAAATTATGAATTGGCGCGACCTCTTCCCAGTAATTTTTTTCATATGTATATATATATGTTAATTCTGCTGTTTTACAACACTTATTTAGCAATGAATAATTTCCCTTCATGGTGAGTCAGATTTTGACAGAATTTGTTTCATTCTTCACCTAAGTGCTTCTCACATTTACCTCATTCCAAACAGAAAACGGGGGTCATTTGTGGTTTTGTTGAAACAATGAAATGAAAGCGCTGTTTGTAACACTGTAACAAACTGAAATGGATCTATACAAAATTTGTTTATGCTATGAAGGGGAAAAATGTATGTGTGGTAAGTATTGTGGAATGGCCAAATATAAACAAAAAGGTTTTTCAATGGGTGGATGTTTAACCCCAGACAGTGCAATCTGTCATAAGTTAATCGTTGTGTTTGCAGAAGTGTTGGAGAAACTCGGATGATTTTGTGTAGCGAGTATATAAGCGCCTGTATATTTCATGATCATCTACCATGGTTTGATACAGCCTGAAATTGGCATTTTGTAACATGACCACTCTTTGGCTAGTCCAGATTAGTGTTCAAGATCATTCTTTGGCTGATATTCAGGTTAAAGTGTTTTGTTACATTATCATCCATTGGCTACTATATGTTGGTTTCTATCTCAACTAATCACTCATTGGCTGATGTTGGTTTTATTTCTATTACCTGATCATTCATTGGCTGATCCAGCTTTGCTTTATATTTACATGCATATATGTAATACAATATAACTTATATTTGTATCAAAGCATTGGGCAAAGCAGCTGGCTGTTACATAATGATTAAGGAATTTGCAATTCAATAGTTTGAGTTATTAGATACCGTAAACTTTCTTTGGCTGTTATTTATGGAACTAGAATTTGCTTACATTCACCAGGTTGTGTGATGTGGTGTACAGGATGATACATAAATCACATGTAAATGTAAAACGTATTGTAGTGGCTTTAATTGGTCAAAGGTGGGTGGTTGGGTGGGTTCAGGTTCCTGTTGCTTCAATGGATTTTGCTGAGAAGCAACAGGAACTTGATATGTGATGTCTAGCACTGTAATATCACTTGTCTTTATTGCACCATGTAAGCGTCCTGTCTGTGTCTTGTGCGCTGTCCTCAGTGTTTTATAGGGTGGATGGAGGGTGTCTGGTTCCATGCTGCTTCAAAGATTTCATCTTTGAAGTAGCAGGAACACGACTGGGCTGGGTGGTGCTTAGTTGGTTCGTCGTAATATAGCTGAAATATTGTTGAAAGCGACGTTAAATTCTATTCATTCACCCTAATTGGTCAAAGAAATCCAGCAATCTTGATAAATGAATATCCCATCGCTTCCCCACAGTGAATTTCACTGTAGGATTAATGCAAGTGTCCATCATTGATAACATTGCTTCAGCTTATGATGTTGAATAGGGGAGGCAGTTTTCATAAGCTGAGCCAAATGAATACACAACACTGTGATTGGCTCAGCCGTTGCTGCTACTCCCCTACTCTTGAATGTTAAATTTAATTCTTTTTATATTCCTCATCCAAATCACATCAATAAACATGTTTTGATAATATATTTCTGTTTTGACTTTACTCATCCATCTGTACCATCAATCTGACGGCTCTTCAGTGTTTCACTTTACTGCCTCACCGATAGATGGCATCCTGACGTCAGAATGTATGTTACACCGAGCACTGTGTGGCCCGAGTGGCTCAACGTCCATAATTGTCTATCATATGGCTATTTTTGTGATTTATTGAAACTACTGAAGCCCAACGCACACAGCGAACATTTTGTTGTATTAGAACAAAAAGTGTTCGGAGATGTTTTTACCCATCAGCATTGTCGTCATGTACATCCATCCGTCTTGCAGAGCCTTAATTCCATTGGAGATTCCATTTGCAGAAAAAATAAAATAAAAGTTATCTCCCCTTAGGGAGCTCAGTCGGGTTACTCGGCGCCTGCGCACTCCTGAGGCCTCCTCTTTCTTACTCCTGCAGCCAGTGGTGTGTGTTTGTGCAAGGCCGTAGAGTGAGGGGTAGGATGCGTGGGAGGGTAATCAAAGCAATAGCAGGTTTGATTTGATAATAAATAGTAACATTGTTTATAAATGTTAATATTTATTGCTCAAATCGACACCTGCTATTGCTTAGCCTCACTACCAACAGATGGTGGCAGGGACCTTGGCCTTGTTGTAGTTCCTGTAGCAGGCAGAGTAACCGCTGAGATGATCACTGACGTGGCACACTAATTACTCCACAGAGGGACCCGGGTCGGAGACGCTGAGGGTAGTCCTGGAGTAATCAATAATAGATTGTGAATGTGGCCACTAATTACTCGTCCACGCAAACCGTGATCGTGGATGTGGTGCACAATATTACCCCAACGAAGGAACTGGGGCCGGCGGCGCTGGGAGTATTCGTGTTGTAAGCAATGTATAACGGATAGAAGCGGTCATGTACATCCCAGCAACATCGTATACAAGGTGCCCACCTTATACCACTAAGTCAGTTTCCTGGCCTGTAGGATATTGGATGGTCGATGTCTAAATATAATTATTTCCAATAAATTATGAAAATTAATAAATATAAAAAAAAAAAAATTTAAATAGATTTTTTTTTAAAATATTTTTTCTAAGTGTACGGTAATTCCCCTAATAATTCGATCACCGGAAGTGCAGCAAAAATGGCTTATATATGGTAATATTCTTCATGGCACCAGCTACAAAGTGTCACATTTTGTCATTATATGACTTTGCTTCAATTTGAATGAAGAATGGAAATGATACTTTTTCTCTGTGCTTGAATAACAGAGTTGAAAAGTGAACTTCCTGTGATTAAATTATTAGGGGAATTACCGTATTTCTCTTTCATCTTTGGCTCAATTAATGTCATTCCCTATAATGTCAAGCCGAGTTACTACAGTTTTTAATTATCTACCATACTCTGCCCTCTACTCTTATATTCTATGTCATAGAGGGCAGGGTATGGTAGATAATTAGAAACTGTAGTAACTCGGCTTGTCATTATAGGGAATGACCTTAATTGAGCCGAAGATGAAAGAGAACCACACTTAGAAAAAATATTTTAAAAAAAAATCGATTTAGAAAAAATATATATATATTTATTAATTTCATAATTTATTGAAAATAATTATACGTAGACATCGATCATCCAATATCCTACAGGCCAGGCAACTGTGCACTAAATCCACATGCCGTCTTACGCCAACTCTCTGTACTTTAGTCCCTTGCTGCCGACACCAGCAAAAAAGAAATAATACTCACAGATGTGTCGGGTCTTGTAAGATGTCTTGTGAGTTGACAGCAGCTGACTTTCTTGTGATGATCTTGTAAGTTGGTCTTAATTGCCGTCATACACCAACTCTCTGTACTTTAAACCTGAAACTGACACAAATATACCTAAAAGCAATACTCACCATTGTGTCAGGTCTTGTGAGTTGGCAACTGGCTGACCTGTTGAGGTGATCATGTACTGTGGTGGACATGTGATTTGCTGTGATGATGCTGTAAGTTGGCTGACTGTTTGGCTTACAGCACACTAAATACTCACCCAGAGAGAACCCGGGTCGAAGACGCTGAAGGTACTCGTGGAGTAAAATCAAAAACTGATTGTAAATGTGGTACACAATTACTCAATAGAGGGAAACCCAGGTCGTGGAGACGCAGTGGGTGTTAATAGAGTAAAAACCAGTAATAAGTAAGAAAGGCCATGCCTAAACAATACTCACCGATGAGTAGGGTCTTGTAAGTTGGCTGACTGACTGGCTTGCTGCGACGATCGGTGTTACTCACCCCTCCCCCCCTCTTGTTTGGAAAAGCTAGTGGACCACATGCTGGGCAGCCACCAGCGGCCCTAGCATGGTCACTCTATCTGACTATACTTACATGTCTCACAGATAGTAGTCGGTAAAAGCCGAATTGGCACTCCAAGTACAGGATTGGACAATGTCGTCCAAGGATAAGTTCTTCCATAAAGGCCATGAAGTAGCGATGGCACGAATTTCATGGGAAGAAGCAGAGGCCAGAAGTGGAGAAGCGTCAAGGGCGAGTTGATATGTCCACTTAATGGTCTTCAACCAAGAAGCCACAGAATTCTTGTAGTCCTGGCTCTGGGGGGGTTTCTGTGTACATCTCTCTTTTACAGCAAAACTTGGGATTTTCCTGTTCTATATGTTGAGACCATTGGAAAAAGTTTGGGTAACACTCCCAGATCAAGTGCATTTTTTCTGCACAGCCCAATACATGATTATGACATCGGCCAAAATGCTGAAATTGAGTTTTCATATAATAATTCACTGGTATACAGAATAATTAGATTAAAATGTAACATTTATTTATCATGCTTATACATAACTAACATATTTTTAGCATGGTACAATACCATAAACCTTCATTTTCAGCAAAACAATACGCTATTTAGCGAAATTTTGCCCCGAAATCACTTTCAGTTTGAAAGTCGCTCAAAATTCGATCACCCCTCAGACACGTAATTTTGTAGATAAAGCAACCAAAATTGGTAAGAACTTTCCTTATTAAGTCTTTTAATAACTGCATGCATCATATTTATGATTCAGGGTATTGTATAGTGACAGTGGGATCAAATGTCAACAAAAGTTACCCCTACCCCCAAAAAGCGACATTAACCAAATTTGGTTAAATTGGTCTAGCTTTAAAAGTAAGTCTGATATGAAGTTGGTTTTGGTGTCTATGCATGGGTTTTTGATACCAAGCTATTCATTGGAACCATAATAAACCACTTTTGAGTTGATCTAATTTGCATAAATTCAAAATGGCCGCCAAAAGCTCCAGGTTAAGACATCAGTCAAGAAGGACAAAGACAAAGTAAGTGTTATAGTAAGTCCAATAGAGTTTTTTGTATGGATCTGTGGTGTTACAATCATGAAATATCACTGCTTAATCAATGTACGTAGGCTATACCTATTCAAATTGATTAATTTGCATAAATTCAAAATGGCAGCCATGTACAGACAAAATTGACAGTGGTTAATTTCTTGCCCAGGCATGATTAATCACGATTTTTAACGCAAACGCAAACAAAACTGTTTGAGTACAATCCATCCAGTGATTATCTCTCTCACAACTACTTAAGAAGGTGCTGCCATCTACCTTAAGGAAACTACAACATCTTGAAGCCATGTGCATTTCAGGAAGCAGACATTTTGTTTTGGACCTGTTCTTTGTTCGCTTGAGGAGCTACCCATTCGTTCTATGGAAACTGCGTCTGTGCCTTGTCCGATGAAAGGGTATAGAGTACATGACGAACAAGCCAAATAGGATTTCAGCAGCAATGTTCATATCATGATAATTTGTTTCCTGATCCTTCTAATCGGTCAACATGCATATCCAATAGGCCTATGTTTGTCACGAGGGCCAAACCCCAGAAGTATTTTTTATTGATAGATACTTGGTATATACTGGATTAATGTAACTTTAACATCTCCATGATTGGTCTTTAAAACGAATATTATGGATTAAGAATACTGATCAGCGATACGGATTTGATATTTTTGGAACATCATGACGTCTTGCCGGCATCATTGAAAACTGTTGACTTCTTCTCTCTTGCAGGAAACAAGCCTATGTTTATGTATACTATGATTGTCTTTTTGAATTTGGTGCTAATACTGTTATATGGATAGGTCTTTGGATTATGGACGCGGATATTCTCCAATGGACGACGGCTGAATAATGGATGACGGACTACTAAGACGCTTGTAATTTGTCATCTTCTGGCACTCTAACAGCGTTATATATGTCCTAATTTGAGTGAAATAAGCCATTAAAAGCAAGACCTATGACTAGTACCCGTAGATCAGATCTCCGCGTGACACACGGAATCTACGCGTAAACTACGCGTAAAATACGTGTAGTTGATTCCGCATTGGCTCCGTATCGGCTCCGCGGATTCATGCGGAGTATTGGGACGATTCAACACGGAATCTACGTGTAGAAAACTCCGAATGACACGGAGGAACGCGGAGGAACACGGAAACTGAGAAATGGCTGAAATATGCATATTGACACGAAGAAAACTCCGAATGACGCGGAGTCACACGGAGTTATCTCCGTGTGGAACACGGAAACTGAAAAATGACAGAATTATGCATATTGCACAGCCCTTATTAAAATACAATTAAGCCTTCTGGTGACTAGTTGCAGCAATATTGCAGCAATATCTTTTCGTATGCAAATTAGGTTGCTGCAATAGCACCAGAAGTGTTGCAGCAATATTGCTGCAACTAGTTGCCAGAAGGAGAATTTGCGGCAACACATTGCTGCAACTATGTCACTTTTCAAATGCAAATTAGGTTGCTGCACTATCGCCAGAATTGTTGCGGCAATATTGCTGCAACAAGTCGCCACAAGCTAAAATTGCAGCAGCATTCCAGTCAAGCATGTTGCTGCAATATTGCATGTACATATGTGATTGACATCCGAAAATCACAAAAATGTGAAAATATTTAAGTTTGTAACCCAACCAAGTATAATAACGTCTCTCACGAGTCCTGGGTGCCTGGCTTACGAGGACGAATAGAAAGAAGATATTGGGGGTCATGCACTGGCACAGCTCCTCCGATAGCTCACATATAATCACAAACACAAGTTAATCTGTTAGGTTTTGAATATGAAGAACAAGACAAGAAAGTGATATGAATTATATTTAATTTGGTATTTTAAACATGTTAAAGGTTGAAATATCACTATTATAAACTTGAGTGGCATAATCAACTCAGCATGGTATTGTATATTTTCCTACCTGTTATCCAGAGCCCTAAACAAGAGACGGTATGTAAATACTTAGAGGTGTGGAGCTTTTCGAAATTTATTGCACTGTCTGGCCCTGGCAATTAATTAGATAGATGAAACTCCAATGCTGAATAGGAGCAAACTCTCTCATGATCTGGGAAGACTATCAATTTCTTTAAATTGTGAATAGTTAGCACACTTTAGCATGTTCAGTGACATAACCATGTCATGTCGTGCAACTGGCCTGTGCTGGATTTGTCCCAGAGAGAGAGTTTAATGAGCCATAAAATCCACAGGACTCCAATTATAAATTAGCTGAGATGTCCAGTGCAATCTATCAAAGTCTTAATAATGAGTAGTTCCATCAAGTCAGACAGCCAAGGACCAGGTCAGATTTTATGAGCTACACTGAGAGAGGAGCTACTTTGGGCCAGCTAGATACAGCATAGTCCAGTCACCCCAGTCGCTCTCAGAATCTACACCTGTTACCAATTCACTAGCTTGAAAATCGGGATTTCAGGAAGGCAGCTAACATCAAGACTTTTCAAGATATAATGTGTTGAGGAAGAATAATGTATGGAGGAAGAATAATAAGTTGTTGGTAATAATAATCATTGTTGAGAAGTGTATAAAAGGAGTGTGAATACATTTTTGATGTCAAAACACACTATACAAGTATTATCAATAAACTTAGCACATTCAACGCTTCCTCTATAAGAACTTCTAGTGCCAGCATTGTACCAATATTTGTGGGAGGATCAGTTTGGTTTAACTTTCTCCGGGTGCAACAGTGTTGGATAGCAGCAGTTTTCGTCAACATTTGCATGTATACCAAAATGCTGAATTGGTTTGATCATGTCTAAAATACCGGAACTCACTGTGTAGCTTATGTATGGAGCATCATGTAGTAGTCTTGTCTGGTTTATAATTTAATCAAATACCAAGTATTACCAGGGGCAAACCTGTCCCTTTATTCGCTTTTAATGAAATATGCTCACTCTGTATTTTATGTTATTCCTAATTTCATCGAAAGCAAAACTTATTTCATGGGCGATATATACACATACCAGTACAAATGGGGTAATTCTACCGAAATGTAGCAAATTGGGGAATATTTATTTTCTAAATTTCAAATACTAATTGTTATGGTAAATTTTTTATCACTGCACTCATTATATATAGATGGCAGTTTTTGTTTTTTTCCCCTTTTGTGAAGTACCCTTTTCAAGCAAAACAAATACTGAGAAACCTCAATTGACAAGAAGTTCTAGCAAATCTCCGGAGTAAATTCGTCATAGTCTCAGCAGACAAAGCTCCCAATAATAAATAATATAATATTCATATATAAATATTACAATTACCGGATGCTGGTTAAGGAATTGAGCGTAAAGATACATGTATCATCATCAAATAGGTCTGCTTACTCCCAAACTGCAGGAGTGAGTTAGGGTTAATCGTTGCGTTCAGCATATAGCGACGATACAACTAACAACGATATGATGTAGGGGAGATTGGAGTACAGTGGGACATGGGGCACAGTGGGACAAGCCGTCTAGCTCCTTTGTTAAGTACAGGAAGCACATTACAATATTATCAGCAGAAAACTACCACCCCCATATAACACCTATATTGATTATATATAAAAACTATCATTGGTAAAAAATTACGAGCAAAAAAACTGTTTTTGAGCAGTCCAAGTAAATTCTGAGGAGTAAGGATGATATTTCGTTATACCAAGTTTTCAGCAGTACTCCATGGCTGTTTTGTTACTGCTGAGAAAGGATGGACAAAGGTACAATTTAAATTAAAAATAGTTATTATCTCAGATGTATGTATTAGTTTTTTTCATAAAATGGAAAGTATCATGCACCTGGGGCGGACTGGGACACTTTCGCTGGGGCACACTGGGACAATAGTAATCAAATGGTGAAGTTTTCTTTGACCCTAAAATTATATCAAAATGCATTATTCTGTTTCCTAGATTATGATAATTGCTAACCCTATCGGATTTGATGAGTTTTACTAACACTTTCAAAGTCAATTGCTTTCGTTGGAATGAAAATCGTACAAAATATTTTTTCCTCAAATTTGGCCCCTGGGAAATATTTTACGTAAAGCAGAGATCTGAAATAGCAACTAACTCAACCATCACTGTTGAATCTTCTAAACTCCTATGAAACATATTAGTATATACTTGATATAACATGCGTTTTGATTATTGTCCCATCGCACCCAGTGGGTGTCCCAGTGTACCCCATAGTGGGGCAAACTGGGACACATTTTTTTACGTTTTTAAGAACGAATTCTGGAGAAAAGTATAAGAGATAATTTCAGAATTTTTTGCATGACTATGTCATGCTAAATATAAGTTATAACGAGAGTATAGAAGACTACACTACATGACAATAATAACAGAGATGTTTGCAAAAAGGTGAAAATTGTCCCAGTGTACCCCAATCTCCCCTACAATCATCATGTAGAGGAAATTAATCTTCCCCTCGTGCTATATAACAGACATGAACTCATGCTGCTCACCAAAACTGCATTTAGTACTCTTGAAGATTTATTAACAATCAGGTCGATACTTCATGTAGGAACTATTGTCTGGGTCTTTGTGTCTTTGAAAAGGTACTTGTCTAGACACATTGTTGTCCCCAGACTTGACTATTGTATCCCCGGACTTGGCTATTGTCTCGTGATTCTTACATAAAGTATGAACCAACAATCACAATATGTTTCTCAAGGAAAGAGATATTTGTCTTTCAACCAATCATAACGACATAACAAAGGTATACTGGACTCCCAAAATGCATAAATCACAACACAAAGCTAGATTCATAGCTGGTTCTAGAAGCTGCACCACCAAGCCTCTTTCAATCCTGTTGACGCTAAAGGTCATGCACGTACTGTACAGACATGTATCCACATTGGATTTCACGACCCTCTATACTACAACTCCTCATCAGGACCTTATTGAACGTCTAAGTTCATTAATAGTACCTGTGTTCAAGAAAACTGATCGCAGATATATTAATTTCAGAATCCATAAAGTATTCCCTAGCTATACTACATAGGGGATATACTTTATGGGATGTTTCTCTGCTTATAGAATTGCTTGAATTTCTTATTAAAAATATCTTTGTGAAATTTGACCACACAATATATCATCAGCATATATCTAACGGGTACTAATTGTGCACCCCTGTTGGCTGACCTGTATCTGTTCTCTTATGAATATAATTACATGTATATGCAGGCGCTTTTTAAAATCGATCAATTCAAAGCCCGTTCCTTCTTACCGCACGCTATATAGAAGATCTTCTTGCTGTGAATAATCGCACCTTGACTGGTTTTGAAGGAAATTACAGATAGCCCTACAGGCACATCATATTTAGACCTATATCTCTATAACTCTCGTGGACTTTATTGCTATTTCGACATGATAAACTATCCCTTTCTGGACAGTAATATTCCAGTGGGACCTGCATATGGTGTATACATATCTCGCCTAGTAGCATTTGCTGGATCCAGTGTTAAATGTGACGATTTTAATCAATGTCACAAAACAATATTGCAGAAACTTATAAAACAGGGCTATTCCACTAAGCGCCTCCACTCAAAGTTTCTCAATTCGGCGATACCGGTACATATCGCATCGTGATAGCAAATACGAGCGTAGCGTGCAAGATCTATGACGTTACGTTTCGTAACTTGTGTCTAATTCCGCTTAGGGCTAGGTACCGTACGAGCCCATGTAAATCAAGATCTTCATGGTGGTCTTCTGAAAAGTCACAATCACAGCGTGACTGAGATACATCATTCTCTAGATGACGACTTTACAACAAATATCATATGGATTAAGAATACTGATCAGCGATATGAATTCGATATTTTGGAACATCATGATGTCTTGCCGGCATCATTAAAAACGGTTGACCGCTTTTCTTTTGCAGGAAACTAGTCTATGTTCATGTATACTAGGATTGTCTTTTAGAATTTGGTGATGATGTTGTTATAAGGAATATGCAGGTCTTTGGATTATGGACGCGTATATTCTTTAAATAACGACGGCTGAATTATGAATGACGGACTAGACGCTTGTAATCGAAAAGGGCTGTATGCGGCAGGCAACCATGTACGCTACAAAGACCGGAAATGTCTGTTTGTAATTTTGACAGTTATATATTAACGTGTGTGGATTATATACCATAATATTTTTTGTTCCTCCCTGACGAATCAGACGAAAGCTGTAAACCTACAGACCAATTGTTTCACACTAACTTCGGCTTCTGTTTTCAAGCCGATAAATAAATCTAGCATCTGGTATTTTTATATTTCCTACAAACACTAACTTTGTGTACATTTTTGGAACATCGTCCTGTTTTTGTCTTTACCGGTAGGTGAAATCAGGACTTCTTGTAACAGTATAAGAAGAAGTAAAAGATGCATAACTGTAAATACATTTCTATCGTTAACTATTTTGAACATGGCATCTTAATCAGTGATACTATGGAATGTATTATTGATATTATTGGTTTTATTGGTTATCGGATTATCATCATATGATTATAACATAAATGAACGGTCAAGACAATTTAAAGGCATACGGACGTATACCCAGTACATCGAATACAACCGGGAATCTGTTGATCAACGGTCTCTTGTACACGCTCGAACTTTCTTCGATCAATAATGGAAAACATCCGCTGCTAACTAATCACATGATTTTTGCCACAGGGCACCCTCTTTTGAATATGTCTTCAAAACTAATAGATCGTACCGCTAATGATAAAGACAAAATTTCTGGGACAGGGTAAAAACTAAACAAAAAACATTCATATATTTTCGGTTTTAAGGTAAATATTACACGTTTATGTTTATTTATAAGATAAATTTTGTTTATACTGTAAGCCAAAATTCTTGCTGGCATACACTATTTTGTCAAATGAAAGAATTCATCTTGTAATTGGGATACCCTAACAAAATGTAGTAAGTTTCCCCCAAACATTTCACATTTATTCCATCTCAGAGGGTTCAAAGGCAGCTTTCTATAGTGAAAGGAGGAATCTGCACTGCCTCTTTTGACGTCAGAGATGACTATAACGACGTTATATTTTATACTGATCGTAGCACAATAGAACAATATTAGATGCTGTGGCAATAAGTGTGTTGTAGATATACATAGTATTATATCATTGTTCTCTTCTTTATTGCTTATTTTATGATGATGTTGCAATATGTATTACTCATGTATTTGCTCGGCCTGTAATAGGTGCATTGCAAATCAATTCAAATTCAAATACTTAGAGCGCCTTACACCGTCTGTGGGATGTCGTGGCAATGCAGAGAATGGAACAGTTGTGTAACAATGTTGCATTGTGCCATGGTTTAGCATTCCATAATAACGTCACAAGTTCCAACATCCTTGTGGCGCAGTTGTTAAAATTAAAGTCGTAAAGCAAGAAAGTTATAAATTCTAAAATCTGGAAGATTATCTTGGAAAAGACCTAAACTTGCAAAAGTACATGTACCACAGTTGTACTTTAAATGAATGATCATGGTGCCGATTAAGGTAAAGACTGCTGGCGATGTGCACTGAACTGGGTAGTATATTACCTGTATATAATAGGAATATTCATAGTTCATAATATTGTCCATTTTGAATAATAAAACTAATGGTGTATTTTCTTGTTAAAAAAGATTAATGGGTGAAAATTCGTATTGATGGATTTAATTTTGTTTGTTCCGGAAAATACTTGTTGTTATCCACACTGTCTGTTTACATATCGTTATATATGTGTCGAGATTTGATTTGACTGGTTAGTGCAGATGGCTTGCTATATGAATATAGAGAGATAAATGTATTCAAAATAGACTACTTAGGGCCTACAAAACAGTTTGACAGTCCTTAGCATTCCATTCCATCAGACCATGGACGGTCAAGATGCACCATCCTTGATCAGACCAGAAACCTCATTGTCAAACCCATTCTTAGTTCGCAATCTATTTATAAATTGACTTTTTGGTATGTACAGTAGGAATTCTTTTTCACAATTTTGATACAAGCTTCATGTATATCTGTGGACAGCTTCTATGAAGTGAGTTCAATCTGGAGTCTTCTCCAGTTCAAATGTCATTTCACCCAGCATGCATCAACCCTGGACAGTCTGTATCTGTCACTCAGGCCAGCAAGAGGCTAGCTCAGATATCAACATCTGGCTATCATTTGTGTTGAAACCTTAATAGTTGTAATGGCAGTTTAACCACTTTCTCTGTGGAGAATCTCAGAGGGGAGTCCCCTTATCTGGTTTTTAAATCACCCGTCGGTCCCTTTGATCTCCCGGGTATTTGGAAGATTTTCAGAACAGGGAAAAACGACAGTATGTCACGATTTTATAAAAAATCTTTCATCTAGGCATCCAATAATATTTCGTCATCACTCGGTTCACTGAAAGGATTGATCCATGCCTTGTGAATGTGTTTTTTTTTCAAGTAAATTCCAGCACAGTGCTGCTTCTTTGAAAATTATGGATCGACAGTATGTCTTGTGTCACAACTCCAATCTGGGCAGGGGTGTCCAGTGTGCCTCTTCATGCTGTTCTTCCGAAATTCCACAATATCAGTTCCACAATCAGTACACTGATATAGGCCTACCTGAAAATAAAATGCAAACAAATAAAATCAAATATAAAATTAATATTTTGACGTTTTTGCCCATATTTCGGATATAAATTTTTACATAAATGAAATCTTTGGGATATTAAACAATTATTGAAATTAATAGTTATCAAGGATCACAATTTTGCTTTTCTGAATTTCTTGGTAAAGTTGCCACACCATGACACATGCCATAGTTGTACAGTGTCCTCTTTTGAGCAGAATTTGTTGTGGAAATGTCAGGAACGAACGAGCATGTTGGTGGTGGTTTTACTTTTTTCAACTTAACAAACACACAGGTTTAATTAAACTTGGTTGTTTTTGAACTTCAATGAGTAAGATAAAACATGAAAGACAACCACGGAACATCATTGAACAATTGAATTTAATCTTACCAGATGTGTTGTTGTTGTCGAATGTCGTCGGACGCACATCAGCCCGGCCGCCTTTGGAGTATTCGGACACATGATTCACACGTCATCATCACATGGCAGTAAGAGTGTTGCCCAAACGTTTGCCAGACTACCAAGTGTATAATTAAAAGCATCCATTTACGACATACTGGTTGAACCAGAACTGGACAGAAGTACAACGAACACCCGCCAATAACTTTTGAAACAGCGAAATTTGGCGCTATTCTTGCAGCACGAGATCACGTGGAGCGGGGAAATTCATTCAGTATCATCACTCAGGCGGATAACTATTCACGGTACAGCATGGTAGTGTCTGTTGTTGTTGTGTCTGTTCCGGATGTACCGACCGACGAATCATGTTGTTGTTCAATGACGGCTGCTGTTCAGATAGCTGCAAGATTTTACTCCCACACAAATAGATTTCACTCTTCTAAGTACCACTCCACATTCCAAAGAATAAATCATTGAATATATCATTTTAGTTGTTTTGTAATTAGCGTCTGCTCTCTCTCTCTCTTCCCGCGACTTCCCGCAACCTCTCAATGCTACGCGCCAAAAATAAACGGCTCGAGAAGTGTATGTATAAAAACTCGGACTTCAACCTAAAATCGGATCTCCGGATCAATTATTTTTCTTTCATGAGAATACTATCAATTCTCACTTAGAATACTGAACTGTTTGAAGAATAAAATAATTCTTGTCGTTTGTAAGGACAGTAATTAGTCTTAATTAAACTTGTCACGATACTTCTAATTTTCGAGTCCGCTTCCGGATTTTTGCAGTTTCGATTCCGAATTTTTTGCAAATCGGCAATTCATCTGGCCTTTGCTAGGGTTCAGTTTTCGTGGATTCATTTCTGCGTGAACTCTGTTACTAAACTGATCAAGGCTATGTTGTCTAAAGAGTATCACTGCGAAGCAAAGACCCAGAAGAAAGAAATATTTGAATACTTGGGCTACATCAATGTTTAAAACTGCTGCTAATTTCACAAGACTCTATAACTCCCGCGACTTTGAATGGAAATCCAAATGTTGAATACAACAACAACATGCCGAATATCCGTCCCATGTTAGAAACTGTGGATAGTTTTGTTTCCTTTAACTTATTCCAATTTAAGGACTTTGTTTCTTTTGCAAAAGCCATGTGATAGAGGTCTGGTGTAATAATTTTATTAATTTCATTTATTTAGAGTTTGCCTTTCCAAAAATAAATAAATAAACAAAAAAATAAATCACTGAGTTATTTTATTTTTTTTTTTTACTCCAAAGAAAGGTAAGGTAATATTTTTTCAAAGGATAATCCTTAAAGTATTAATGAACTAATGAGAACAAAAGTATAACAATAGTGAGAAACGAGCGTACCGGTAGTGAAAATGATAAGTACTGATTACGGTTCATGTTAGTTTGGTGAGGTTCTGCTTGAGAAACTATAAGATAACATTTGTTCATAAGATTTTGACTTTGTATAATATGTCTATTCTTGAGAGTTGAATTAAAACAGAACTTAATTGAACTTTCATTTCTTTATGTCATTTACATGTAGTGCATTTGGCTCTATTGGGGAACGCTGTATTTGATGCCATTGAAATTGTGCTCTCTTATATGTAATACATTATCTTACATTGCTATGTCCAATATGGCCTGGACCTGTGTAAATGTATATCCTATTATTGAAAAATAATCCAAGTCCAATCCGTGTCAAAAATAATCAAAGTCCACAAACTCCGTGTCCTTCCGTGTCAACACGGAGAAAGCTCCGTGTGGATATATTCAGCTTACACGGAAATTTTGCAGTTCCGTGTTGTTCCGTGTAAATTCCGTGTAGATCCGTGTGAATGCGGAGATTTGAGCTACGGGTAAGTGGTGCCCTCTTTGTTTGAGTTGTTGAACTAAATTTCCACTATTTTCGATGCATAGTGTGTTGAAAATTGCTTAAATACGGATAAATATATCACTGTGGCTTATCAGTCTTTCACATTTCATATTTTCAGTATACAGTCGGTTCTTGCCAGTCGTTAGTTAGACTTAGAGCATCAACAGTTTCGGATTGCGTCAACGTCGAGGATTTGTTGTTAACGATGGAGTCTGTAACACTCTCAGGACGACCCGAAGTTTGTTTGATGTGACTAAATCATCATCTGCCAGAAAAGCGCAGGGAATAAAACCGTGAGCACAACTAACGGTTGCAAAAGGATACGAGAAGCAAGTGACGCCCACAATGATCAAGTTCTCAAGCGACTTAAGCTAGTTAAAGGAGATGAGTTTGTTTATCATATGACCAATGAATGTTATAGAAAGTACACAACGACTTCTGTTCTCTATAGAAAAAGGAAGAGTCTCGCTAAATGCCAAAACCCTTCGCATTCTGAGCAGGAAGAAGATAGAAGTACTCGTATGGTTGGCCATCCCTGCCAGAATTCGTCATTTAGAGGCTGCTTGTAAATAATATATACCATGGTATAAAATGCCAAGCCTGCCATAATTCGTATTTAGAGGATGCCTGTAATTATTTTGTACCATGGTATAAAATGCTGAGCCTGCCACAATTCCTATTTAGATGATGCCTGTAAATCGCCAAGCCTGCCACAATTCGTATTTAGAGGATACCTGTAAATAATATATACCATGGTATAAAATGCCGAGCCTGCCACAATCCCTATTTAGAGGATGCCTGTAAATCGCCAAGCCTGCCACAATTCGTATTTAGAGGATACCTGTAAATAATATATACCATGGTATAAAATCGCCAAGCCTGCCATAATTAGCCATTTTAGCCGTAAGTCGTAAATTTTCGCCTTCTTATTACTTCCACCAATGATATGCGCTTTTACAAATTTGGTGCCGGGCTCTACACAACCTCCAAACAGGGTCATCTTCCCTTCTGCCTGTCGATCGACCCTGCCCTCAGTCAATTTACATATAGCCATGTACCAAAACATCATTTCACAAAACCTGAATTTTACCAGCCAAGAACAGTCCACATATTAAATACGAGGATCTATAATTTTGCAGATGTGAATGTGCGGGACCATTTAATTCCGACAAGGCAAGCATCGCTGATTTGTTTTCAAACAAACGACCGTTAGCCTTCATCATGGAGCCTACAAAAGAAGGGGGGGGGGAATAACATCTTATCAGTCTCATCTACCACCGCCTGTGTTTAATCAGCTTAGAACCCTGCTCAAAGAAATATCAAAGCAAGCAGGCTAGATAATGAGGTCTTAATCTGTTGACACTGTGTGTTCAGGTCTGGCCACGGACAGCAATCAATGCACTTGATGTCTGCAACATTGGTTACAGTAATCTGGACAGGGATAAACTACAACCAACCGTAAACCCACCAATCTGTAAATAATGGCTCTAGTTGGAAATCATGGTAGCCAGGAAATCAGGCTTGGAAAATGATGCCTTTTGGTGCAAAAAACATTGAAATCCGTCCACTACATCCAGATATACGGACGAATGAACATATATATTCAAGCAGAGTGAATTGTTCTCGTAAAATAAAATATTTTCCTGAGACTTACGGATAATATGAATGGACACTTTGGTGAGATGGCTGCTTTACATATTTCGACATTCGATTACGGTGCTCACACGAGCGAAAATCGCCTTTTTGACACATTTACATTATCATGATTTAACCCCCTAAAACATGCTCATACCACCGCGGAACATTGCGGAATTAGCCGGGAGTCCCTGAAAGCCTGGTCAGTCAGCCCACCATGCATGTATAAGCGGTCATAAAATAATCAAGGGGCTTAGTTTTATCACTGTCGGCGGCCAAATTTTGACCATTGATGAAACGGAGTGATCTCTCAATCTATCTTGAGGTAGATCAAATGTTGTTGTTGTAAAGAGAAGAACAGTTATTTAAGTACAGATGTGCTGCACTTGATTAATTCTGGTTAATTCAAGTTGTTGCGATACCGAACAGTTCGGATAATCTCTCACTTTTAATCTCCGACAAAGGCTACATGGCGTGGTGAAGACTCACTGTGCGGAGACTGTATAATTTACTGAGGGCAGGGTCGATCGACTGACAAGAGGGGAGATAGCCCTGTTTGGAGGTTGCGTAAAACCCGGCACCAAATTTGTAAAAGCGCATATCATTGGTGGAAATGATAAGAAGGCGTAAATTTACGACTTACGGCTAAATGAATTACAGGCATCCTCTAAATACGAATTGTGGCAGGCTTGGCGATTTACAGGCATCCTCTAAATAGGAATTATGGCAGGCTCGGCATTTTATACCATGGTATATATTATTTACAGGTATCCTCTAAATACGAATTGTGGCAGGCTTGGCGATTTAGAGGCATCCTCTAAATAGGAATTGTGGCAGGCTCGGCATTTTATACCATGGTACAAAATAATTACAGGCATCCTCTAAATACGAATTATGGCAGGCTTGGCATTTTATACCATGGTATATATTATTTACAGGCAGCCTCTAAATGACGAATTCTGGCAGGGATGGCCAACCATATACTCGTTCCCAGGCTGTCCTCCATCCACCGATGGTCTGAGACGACCACAACAGCCTTACGACAAGTGAAGTGTATTATCTGTGACAGTAAACCCCACAAACAACAGTACACAAAATATCGCATCAGTGAATCGGGCCGTGCTTCAGCCTTTCTAGTTGCGACAAACTTGTTTCAAGATGATGTCTTCACCCGAACGTGTTACCTTCAAGATTCGCATTGTTTGTGCGATTTACTGTCACAGGTAATACACGTCACTTGTCGTAAAGCTGTCGTGGTCGTCTCTCTCTGCCCAGAACGCGAAAGATCTTGGCATTTAGCGTGACTCTTCCGAGTCGCAGTCGCATCAAACGAGTCACATCAAACGAACTGTCTTCAGGCGGTCCTGAGAGTGTTACAGATTCGATCGTTACCAACAAATCCTTGATGTACTGATGCTCTAACCACTGGCAAGGACCGATTGTATACTGAAAATATGAAATGTGAAAGACTGATAAGCCACAGTGATATATTTATCTGTATTCGAGCAATTTTCAACATACTATGCATCGAAAATAGTGGAAATTTAGTTCAACAACTCAAAAAAGAGGGCACCACTTACTACTCATAGGTATTGCTTTTAAAGGTTTATTTCACTCAAATTGTCTTATATAACGCTGTTAGAGTGTCAGAAGATGACAAAGACCAATCATGGAGATGATAAAGTTACATTAATCCGGTATATACCAAGTATCTATCAATAAAAAATACTTCTGGAGTATAGTCCTCGTGACAAACATAGGCCTATTGGATATGCATGTTGACCAATTAGAAGGACCAGGCATGAACATTGCTGCTGAAATCCTATTTGGGTTGTTGTCATACTCTATACCCTTTAATCGGACAAGGCACAGTTTCCATGGAACGAATGGGTAGCTCCTCAAGCGAACAAAGAACAGGTCCAAAACAAAATGTCTGCTTCCTGAAATTCTCATGGCTTCAAGATGTTGTAGATTCCTTAAGGTAGATGGCAGCACCTTCCCAAGTAGTTCTGAGAGAGATTATCACTGGATGGATTGTACTCAAACAGTTTTGTTTGCGTTAAAAATCGCGATTAATCATGCCTGGGCATGTAATTAACCACTGTCAATTTTGTCTGTATATGGCTGCCATCTTGGATTTATGCAAATTAATCAATTTGAATAGGTATAGGCCTACGTACATTGATTAAGCAGTGATATTTTATGATTGTAACACCACAGATCCATACAAAAAACTCTATTGGACTTACTGTAACACTTACTTTGCCTTTGTCCTTCTTGACTGATGACATAACCTGGAGCTTTTGGCGGCCATTTTGAATTGATGCAAATTATGTTAACTCAAAAGTGGTTGAGTAAGATGTTGTAGACTCCTTAAGGTAGATGGCAGCACCTTCTCAAGTAGTTCTGAGAGAGATTATCACTGGATGGATTGTACTCAAACAGTTTTGTTTGCGTTAAAAATCGCGATTAATCATGCCTGGGCATGTAATTTACCACTGTCAATTTTGTCTGTACATGGCTGCCATCATTGATTTATGCAAATTAATCAACTTTAATAGGTATAGGCCTACATACATTGATCAAACAGTGATATTTCATGATTGTAACACCACAGATTCATACAAAAAACTCTATTGGACTTACTGTAACACTTACTTGACTGATGACATAACCTGAAGGTTTTGGCGGCCATTTTGAATTTATGCAAATTATGTTAACTCAAAAGTGGTTGATTATGGTTCCAATGAATAGCTTGGTATCAAAAACCCATGCATAGACACCAAAACCAACTTCATATCAGACTTACTGTTAAAGTTAGACCAATTTAACCAAATTTGGTTAATGCCGCTTTTTGGGGGTAGGGGTAACTTTTGTTGACATTTGTCACCATACAATACCATGAATCATAAATAAGATGCATGGAGTTATCAAAAGACTTAATAAGGAAACTTCTGACCAATTTTGGTTGCTTTATCTACAAAATTAGGTGTATGAGGAGTGATCGAATTTTGAGCGACTTTCAAACTGAAAGTGATTTTTGGGCAAAATTTCGCTAAATAGCGTATTTTTGTGCTGAAAATGAAGGATTATGGTATTGAACCATGCTAAAAATGTGTTAGTTATGTCTAAACATGATAAATAAATGTTACATTTGAATCTAATGCTGCCTACTCTTGAATTATTCCATGAAAACTGAAATTTGCTATTTGGGCTGTTTGGCGTCAAGGCGTAATCATGTATTAGGCTGTGCAGAAAAAACGTACTTGATCTGGGAGTGTTACCCAAACTTTTTCCAAGGGTCTCAACATGCAGAACAGGAAAATACCAAGTTTTGCTGTAAAAGAGAGATGTACACAGAACCTCCCCCCCCCAGAGAGCCTACTCATTGGTGATGTCACTAACCGCAAAGATTGCGTGGTACCCCCGCCATCCATAAGATGGCTTGCGAATCGTGTGTCTCCATTATCGCGGAGCGATATCCGGTGTTTTACCGGATTCTGTTCGGCCTTCATCCGGCGGAGAACAGATTCGAAAACTCTGATAAATTACAGGTTTTCATACATACCTCGGAAACAGATATTGTCTGGGCTTACAAAATATATAGGTATGAATTACTTTCGTATCAGCCAAGAGGTGTGGTAGATCTGTAATTTTGAACAAGTAGATCATCACATGACTCGAAAATGGCGGGTTACGTTAGGGTTACGTCGGTAGACTTTAGCTGATTGGCTGACGAAGTCACGTGGTATTGATTTATGGAAATTCCGTCCTGCAGTTGCCGAAAGTAGGCTGAACATGGATACACACGATCCCAGGGTCAGTCTTACCGCGTATAGATGACCGAGATGGTTACAGGTTGGAACCGCAGTTGGCTGAAGAGACAGGAATAACAGTCGACGAGATCCCTGACCAGGGTCGGTACGAGTGAGATAGTGACGTATGGCTCGTACAGGGCATGATGTCGTCATCAAGGCCACGAACAAAGTCTGTTAATGCAGGGATAGAGTACAAACGTTGAGCACAAGGGCCTTGCATCTTCATTTTATCCAGCCAATTTCTACGTTCCCACTTCGAGCAGGTTCGAAGTGGGAACGTAGAAATTGACTGGATAAAATGAAGATGGGGCCTTGGCGCACAGACTCATTCTTGGCGATGAACTCAGGAACGGGACGAAAAGAAATGCGAGACCAATCTACCGTCCAGGTGTGAGAGTGTCACCCTGTGCTCCGGAACTATACAATGAACTGTATTAGCGTTAACTTGATTGTAAAACTTTTGTGTAATACTGCTTGATACGCTAGTTTGTTATCCACAATTTGTCTCCCTTTGTACGTGTGATAGCAGGTACGAGTTTGCCTGGTGACGTCAGTGCACACGATATAGAGGTCGCTGTTGTTTAGGCGCCCTGTATGGCTCGACGACGTTGGTCGGAAAGTTGTTTTTGGAGAAATGTAAATCAAATTTATGCTGGCCTATAAGCGTCATCGATTAGCAGTAACTTGTTGTACTGCAGTGCCGGGTATGGGTGCTGACCTGTTCTAGCTTTCCTAGCTTCTCTAAATGTGGGCAGATAGAGTACATGTAGGAGTGACAGCATAGTATAGTCCGCACAGCTGATCTGAGGACCACTGGATATCAAAGTATGGATTGTGAACTGGTGTGATGGTTCCGAGCTGTTGATATGTCACTCTCCTCAAGCAGTGGGAGTCGCTATTCAATTAATGGACTTTAGGCCACTCAGTTAAATGGAAATCACCCTCATGGTGTGAAGCCACTGTTCTCTGTTCTCTCTGTACTCTGTAGCCACTGTTCTCTAGTTGATAATGTTAGGTTGTATCAGATGTGTATTATAAAATAAGTAATGTTCAGTAAAGGAGATTAATTGTGTGAACACATTTTTGTCGTTCGTGTCACTTTTCTTTAAGTAGGAAACGATCCCGAAATATTGTAGTTGTTGCCTTCCGATTAGGGGCCTCGGCTACACAGGTCAACGACTTCCTCTCCAGGGCGTGAAACACGGAAACTCTAGACGCCAAAGCGAAGGCCGCCAGGAAAGCAGTCTTGTAGGAAACAGCTTTAATAGAGGCTGACTGTAGAGGTTCGAAAGGCGGATGAAGAAGGGCACTAAGAACCACACCAATATCCCACTTCGGTAACAGTTGTCGAGTACGGCGAGACTGTAATGCGAAGGCACGTACACACTCAGAAATATTCAGGGAATAATCCTGAATAGGTCAGGCTGTACATCCACAACTCAATTTCAGGGATTTTTACCTGAAATTCAGGGATAATTTCCTGAATTTCAGAAAAAAGATCCCTGAATGAGAGGATTTTCCCTGAAATTCAGACAAATTTACCACCCTGATTAGTAAGTTCCCGACCCTATTCAGGTACGTATGTACAATCCCCTGAAATTCAGGTAATTTAGCTTTAATTCATGGATGATATATACCTGAATTTCATGAAATTATCCCTGGAATTCAGACAAAATGCCTGAAATTGAGTTGTGGATGTGCAGCCTGATCTTTTCAGGATTATTCCCTGAATATTTCTGAGAGTGTAGGACAGCAGAGATATTGTCATTCAGACTAATGTCGATGCCGGTCGAAAGACGTAAAACCCTAGCCAAAGCCTAGCCACAACTGTTCAATAACCTTCATCCGAAGGTTATTGATAGGAACAGTTGTGGCTAGCCAAAGCTGAGCGGTACCCCTCAATGGTGCTGATTTGAAACTTCTTATCTCGATGTAGGCGAAGGAGGAAGTCAGCTACTAAGGAAAGAGAGGCAGAGTCGGGATCGGAATCCAGTACTCGGCACCAGGAGACGAAATAGGCCCATTTCGATTGATAGAGCTGCGATTAGGAAGATCGATTGGCTGAAACCATCGTCTGTGCAACTTCTGCTGAAAATCCTCTGCACTCTGGATAGTCTGCAGACGTGAAAATTGAGCCACCGCGGGTTGTGATGGATTATCCCGTGAGGTTGACGCAACAGGCTGGGCCAAACTGGAGATTAGGCGAAGTAACAACCCGCGAGGCTGAAATCTTTTGTTCGTCGATAACAAAAGACCGCTCAGGAAAGGCCGGTCGCTTGGATCCTTTGTTGTCGCAAACAAAGAAACGGACTTAGTCACCGACCCGACAGACGAGTTCTTACCACCTCGCCCTGGGCTGTCTGGAAATTTGTCAATATCACCCTGTCTAACTACACCACTCGGGGGAACTCCAATAGACGAGGACAATGACCTGAGCCGATGAGATATTTCCAAACGTGAACCAGAAAGATCCTTGATAAATTTAAAATCCCCGATGAGAGATTTCATTTTGATGTCTCTCGACGGCGGATTAAAACTAGGGTCTTCAGAAGCCCGTAACAAAAACACGTCTAGCCTGGGCATAATTCTTCCAGGCAGCGTCGTCCCAATTCAGTCACTCCATACACGTGGCCTGTCGTGTCGATAGCAAAGATGTCCTTTGCACGAGAAACAGAAAGATGTCCTTTGCACGAGAAACAGAAAGAGTGAGAGTCCAAAACAGACCACAAACGCCGACAAGAACGGCAAGATTTAGAATTTTCAGGGATAGTAAGATCCGACATTGTGATCTAAGTAAACTGCTGTAATGGGTTGAAATATTACGATATGCCAGTCGCTCTGTATTTCGGTGACTTGGACGGTACGAGTTGTTTCCCCTCCACTGCTTGCAGACTGGTGAACTTTGCACATGCGCATATAGCTGCTTTTGCCATTTCCGCTCAACAAATGTGATTGCTGTGTGAACTCGTGAGGACAATCTTTGCCCGAAAACGGTATCTGGGGTGTGTATAGCCTGGTACACAGGGCCATTTGCAGTAACCTGCATGTCTATCTGTGTGTAACTCTGGCCACCTGCTGCCCTTCCTTCTCTTCCTTCTTTCTAGTTTCTTATTGAACTACTATGTCTTACAGTATACTGCTGCAGTGCCCTAATGAATAAACTTTGTTAATGTGGAGATTTGTGTGGACATTTTACATCCCTTTACATTTGGCGTCGCCGACAGGATTGGGCAGACATTAGTAGTAGTAGAAGGGCAGCAGGATAGAATATCACCATGCCGGGACCAGGAAATCAGAATCTCGAGGAGGAAGTAGATACACTGGATAGCAGATTACGGGAGTTAGCTGTACTGTGGGACAGCAAGCTGAACAGATTAAGAAGCAGGAAGCTAGGTCAGCTGTCCCCCCATCTGTTTATGTACCCCGGGACCGGAAGGTACCAGTTTTCACGGGTTTCCAAGAGAAAACATCCGATTTCACATACGAGGAATGGGCAGAAACTGTTAAAAGTGCTTTTAGAACATGGCACATTCCCCCCCCCCACGACCAGGCGGATGCCATATTGGACTTTCTAGGTGGACAAGCACGTAAAACTGTTAAGTTAATGGACAGTAGGGAACGCGCTGAAATCGACAAAGTGTTCCATGTCCTTCAGGGAGTGTATGGTGACCGAGTGGCAGTCGGCACCCGTCTGAAAGAGTTCTATGACAGATCTCGGAGGTCACATGAAAGTGTGCGAACTTTCGCTTATGACTTAAAGGAAAGCATGAATCATATCACGCGTCGTGATAGAGAGCGGGTTCCAAACCCAGAACTGTCCCTCAAGGAGCAGTTTGTGAATGGTCTACGTGACACTGCTGTCCGAAGGGAGATCAAAATGAAGTTGAAAGAATATCCTGACATTGCTTTTTCAGATCTGATGCAGTTAGCGATAGACTGGTCTGAAGAGGAAGAATCTTCAGCCGCTGTAGCCACTGGGAAGGGAAAAACCCCTATTTCTGCTTCTACCAGTAGTAGTAAAAGTGAAGATAGTGATCAAAATTCTAAACTGATGCAGGAACTGATCCACCAGCAGAGTGAGGTTATTTCGCTTCTCAAACAACAGAGTAATGCAACCGGCCCTGGTAGTAGGCGAACACCAGCCCGGGATGAACATGGGAGATATCTTTGTTATGGATGTCAGAAACCAGGACACATGAGAAAAAATTGTCCCTCTAGGCAGCCGAGAGGGGATTTTTAGGACATTCTACCGTTGAGAGCCGAACGGTAGAAGGAGGTGTAGGCTCCATACAGAGTGCAAACAACTTTTTGGACAAAGCGATTGGGCCGTGCCCACTGGTAGAGGTGAAATTCGGTGGTGTACCGATGGAGTGCTTACTAGACACTGGTTCGCAGGTAACTACTATCAGTGAGACATTTTTCATTGAACACTTTAAGCCAAAAGGGGTAGTTCCGAGAGATGTAAGATATCTGCATCTGACTGCTGCAAATGGATTGGAACTTCCATATGTAGGTTGTATGGAGACTGACATAGAACTGTTCGGTAAAGTCCTGGTAGACCAGGCTGTATTTGTTGTTAAGGATAATCCCTCTGTTAGTTTCAACTCCGGTCTCTTGGGGATGAATGTAATAAGGAATTGTGGGAAAATTTCTTTTGAGGGCATGGGAAACTCTGGAAAACCACCTAATGTTAGAGCTGGTCACATCAGCGCCATTGTTAAGGGTGCTGTTAGGGAACATAGGAGTCCAGATTTAGGGCCTCAAGGCCAAATTGGTTATGTCAAATTATCTACCCATGACAGGGTTACCATCCCAGCAAGAAGTGAAATTGTAATAAATGGTTACTGCAAGGCTGGGCAGTCTGGTAGTGAGTATGAGGCCATAGTAGAGCCTACTCCAGGTAGTCATCTGCCTGCCAATCTGATGGTGGCTAGGGTGTGTGTTACGGTAAGAGAGGGAATGGTGCCTGTACGACTGATAAATGTGGGTGAAACACCATTGCGCTTAAGACCACGGACACGTTTGGGAGAACTTCAAGTGGTAAGTGAAATAGAGAGTCCCAATGTGCGTATGGAGGTACGAGACCAAGCTATTGAAATCAGTTTGACTGGAGAGGTTGGTGCTGAGAAAAGTAAACCCAGTCAATTCGATGTACGTGACATCCCAGTGAACCTAGGAAATGTCCCCCTTACAGAAGAACAGAAGGACAGGCTGAGTGAGTTGCTGAGTAGACACAAGGCTGTATTCTCTCAGCATCCAAATGATTTTGGACGGACGGACACGGTAACCCACCGAATAGATACTGGAGCCCATCCACCTATTAAACAGAGGCATCGTAGGGTATCTCCTCACATCTTCAAGGAGTTTAAGCAGCACATTGTCGACTTGGTTGAACAGGGAATTTTAGAGAAGAGTAACAGTCCCTGGTCTTCCCCTGCTGTAATTGCCCGGAAGCCGGATCAGTCCATACGCTTCTGCTGTGATTACCGTCAACTGAACAAAGTTACCCGCAAAGACGCGTTTCCCATTCCCCGTGTGGAAGAGTCACTGGATGTCTTGGGCAAGGCCAAGCTGTTTTCGTCGCTGGATCTGACATCCGGATATTTCCAGGTAGCTGTGGACAAGGAAGATCAGGCCAAGACTGCTGTGACAACACCGATAGGGCTTTACCATTGGACCCGTATGCCCTTTGGGTTATGCAATGGACCGGGAACCTTCCAGCGGCTTATGGAATGTTGTCTAGGCGACCTACAGTGGGAAAGCCTATTGATATACCTTGACGACATATTGATTTACAGTCCCGACTTTGACACGCATCTACAGCGGCTAGATCAAGTGTTAACCCGCCTTGAAGAGCATGGTCTAAAGTTAAAGCCTGGAAAGTGTTACCTGTTCCAGAGTGAGGTGAAATTTTTAGGCCACATCGTGTCCGAGGAAGGGATCCGCACTGATTCTGAGAAGACTGAAGTTCTGGAAAGCTGGCCAGTCCCTAAATGTGCCAAAGACGTTCGGCAGGTGCTCGGCTTCATGCGATATTATAGAAGATTTGTCCCTGGTTTCTCACAGATTGCGGCGCCATTGCACCGTCTGGTGGGGAAGCCCAAGAAGGGAGTGAAAAAGACACCTCCATTTGAATGGACTGATGACTGCCAAGCATCGTTTGATGAACTCCGTGATCGCTTGGTGAAAGCACCTGTACTAGCTTACCCAGACTTTTCACAACCATTTGTCGTAACCACAGACGCGAGTCTCCGGGGACTTGGGGCTGTGCTGTCCCAGTATCAAGATGGGAGTGAGAGACCAGTGGCATATGCCAGTCGTGGGTTGCGACCAGCAGAACGCAACGACAAGAACTATAGTGCATTTAAGCTAGAATTTCTGGCTTTAAAATGGGCGGTCGGAGAGAAATTCAGAGAATACCTGCTGCACTCAAAGTTTACCGTGAGAACAGATCATAACCCGCTAAAGTACCTGAACACCGCAAATCTGGGTGCTACCGAGCAGAGATGGGTGGCACAGCTAGCGGATTTCGATTTTGATGTTGTCTACAAGCCAGGAAGGATAAACACCAATTATCCAGACTCCCTCGCTCGTCCGAGGTCATGTCTGAGGACACCGATGAGTTGGTAGTCACAACTGCGGAAGTGGAGGCTTCGCTGTGGCCATTCATGAACAGGGATATAAGGGACCCAGTAGATGATACTGTTTCCGTTCAATGTGGAGCAATCGACAGTTCGTTTGGACCTGGATATAGTCTTGAGCAGATCGTCCGCTTGCAGAACTCTGATGAAGTGGTTGGGCGTGTTTTACACTACCTGAAATGCCGGAGACGACCCAGTCTGCAAGAAAGGTTACGGGAGAACAAACAGGTTCAGAAGCTGTTGTCTCAATGGGGTCGCTTACGATTGGACGTTGCCTTATTCCGTGTGTATCAGGACCCCAAGGATGGATCAGAACACCGACAGTTAGTCCTGCCCCAGGTTTTGTGGCGAGAGGCTTTTCAGGCGAAACACGACCACGCTGGTCACTTCAGTGATCGTAGAACCTTGACATCTATGCGACGCTGTTACTACTGGTCTACCATGACAGCTGATGTCCAGGAGTGGACACAGACTTGTAAACGATGTGCACTTGCAAGGGATACCTTGCCGACACCTCACACTCCACTGGTTTGCATGAACTTTACAGCTCCCCTCGAAGCGGTAGCTGTGGACTATACCTTACTGGAGAAATCATCAGATGGATATGAAAATGTGTTGGTCATAACAGACATGTTTACTAGATTCTGTGTGACAGTAGCTACCAAAGATCAGACAGCGCCAACTGTGGCCGCAGCACTTGTGAAACACTGGTTTTCATACTTTGGGTGTCCTGGTCGTCTCCACTCCGATCAAGGGAGAAACTTCGAAGCAACAGTAATCGCTGATTTGTGTCACTGCTATGGTATTGAAAAGAGCCGAACAACGCCGTACCACCCTCAGGGTAATGGTGGTTGTGAGCGATGGAATCGAACAATGCATGACATGTTGAGAGCTCTTCCGGTTGAAAAGAAAAAGAGATGGAGAGAATACTTACCTGAACTGACTTTGGCGTACAACAGCCATGTACATGCTTCCACGGGTTATCCTCCTTTTTATCTCATGATGGGAAGAGATGCCCGACTACCAATGGACATCACGTTAGGATCTAGTGAGGATTCAGAGGAACCAAGTACGATGGACCAGTGGGTTCACAACCATCACAACAGACTGAAGACTGCGTGTGATATAGCCACGGCCGCGTCCCGGGAAGCTGGGGTGGCCAGGAAACGTGTGTACGATCGGGTGGCACCGGGTGCACTTATCAAGGCAGGAGACAGAGTTCTGATACGGAATCACAAGCCTCGTGGAAGAAACAAGATTCAGGATCGCTGGGAAGCTGATCCTTACCTAGTGGTGGAACAGACAAATCCAGACTTACCGGTTTTTAGGATCCGTAAGGAAAGAGGCAAGGACACTAAGGTAGTTCACAGGAACCAGTTAAAGCCTTGCACTTTTCCCATGGAGGATCTTAGACGGAGTGCAACGCGCAGAAATAACCGGAACGCCATGGTAAACGATCCACACCAAGATGAGCCTGCTGTGAGATGGTATGTCCCCACATATCCACTGCCTCAAGCTGGGCTTGACCATGAACCTGTTGATGGTGATCATGTAACTCCAGAACCCATACCACCGTTAGCACCACCGACACAGGTCATTCCTCGTGAAGAGACTGTTGATGGACCTGAACATAACCCTTTGAGGAGATCCACGCGGACTACAAGAGGGATCCCTCCGACTAGACTACTTTGTAGTGTTGAAGCAGACAATAAGATAACTGATACCCCAAGTATTCTGGATAGAACCATGGAGTGGTTCTCCACTTGGTAAACTGTTGACATTGGGACAATGCCAATTTCAGTGGGGAAGAATGTAATGGGTTGAAATATTACGATATGCCAGTCGCTCTGTATTT
>JAVTVY010018067.1:0-72167 GCA_036873755.1 Hanleya hanleyi
CAGGACATTCAAAGGCCGCATGTATAAATATTTCACCTATAAGAATACAAGGCGGTACATCGATGTTCTCCCGCAACTTGTGAGTGGTTACAATCGAGCCTATCATCGGAGTATAGAGAGAGCCCCCATTACCGTGACCCAACGCAGTGAAGCCCAAGTCCGGCGTGTCTTGTACCCCAGGCCATCGCAGCGAACGCCGAAGGCGGTGTTCAAGATCGGGGACCCTGTACGGATCAGTAAAGTCAAAGGTCAATTTGAGAAAAGTTACTTGCCCAATTGGAGCGATGAGCACTTCCTGATTAAACGGCGCCTACCCCGACAGCAGCGAGTCTATGAACTGGAAGATCTTCAAGGAGAATCGTTGCTAGGGACGTTTTACGAGACGGAATTACAGCCTGTCGTAAAAACAAAGCAAGACTGCTACACGGTGGAGCAGATTTTGAAAACGAAACGTCGACGTGGCAAACTGTTTCATTTCGTCAAATGGCAAGGCTGGCCCAGTTCCTTCAATTCTTGGGTCGCTGCCAACCAGGTGAAACGACTATAAAGCCAGACAATCTGCCGTCATCCTCATTCCACGTCCGACCACAGTGCTGCGGACAAACAGCAGCTGCCTCTGAACACAGCGTCTCCCCAAAACGCGCAAAGCGCAAGTGGGCTTTGTGGTGATACTGCTAACCCTGCTGAGTGTGTTGTACGGAGGTGTGTTTTACGACGTAGCCTATGTCAGCACGTTACTTAACCAACTCAGTGAACACCAGCCACCAGTGAAACCGGTCTGTGGATAGCACCAGTCAACCCCGTATCGAGCCCAGTCACCACCACACCCCGTGTGCAAGCCACGTCGAGCTCCACACCAAGCTCCACACCTACACCAAGAACACCCACTACGTCTGAAGACCCACCGGATTTCATCCCTCACAGTGAACAGACAACGACGACCGACGTTGTACCCACCACCATCATCACTCGCAGTGAACAGACAACGACGACCGACGTTGTACCACCACCACCACTCCAGTTCACTCGTACCAAATTTACAAGAGCGGGTTACCACGACAGCGCATACAGCTCGAACCATGGACCCTCGGTGGCAGCATCCCTTCACATCCCTTCACATCATCTACATTGTGCAGAATCTGTTCAGTAAAAACAAAGAACATCGGAACATCAGCTTAAATGCCCACTACCTGGTGGTCTTCAAAAACCCGAGAGATACCACTCAACTGCTGCACCTGGCGAGACAGATGTATCCCGGCCGCACACCGTTTGCGTTGGAAGCCTTTAAAGATGCCACAACCCCTCAGCACGGGTATATGCTCTTCGACCTCAAGCAAGCCACCCCCGACCACCTTCGACTACGGACCGGCATCTTTCCCGGAGAGGCCCACCACGTGTACATGCACAAATAATGTAAACACACCCACAGTGGCTCCCCCAGCTGGAGTGTGTGTTTGATGATGGGGATAATAAAAAGAATGAATACCACAGCATGGTTGACTTTGTCTCTGTTCTCTGAAGTAGATAAAAAGAGTTGTGGGTTCTGGCATTAGTTGTACATGATGTCTGCGCGTGTACGGAAGCACGCTCCCACGCTCCGTGTATTGAAGACGGCCCCACCCGAGTTGGTCCGAACCATTGTACGCGGTGCGGACCCTGACCTTGTACGCTGTCTGTGCGAGATCGGGTACAACCTGTTAAAAGGCAACGTACCACTGACTTCGGCTCAGAAGACCAAGTTGGCCAAGCATAAGACAGGTCTCCGAACCTTAGTCCAGAAGCGGGTCCCTCAAACACAAAAGAAAAAGGTGTTACAGAAAGGCGGCTTTCTCGGGGCCATCTTAGCACCGTTGGCCGCTTCCGTGTTGGGTCCAGTATTGGGTGGACTCTTCGGCCGACAATGAACCACACGAAAAAAATGGTCCTCGTAGAACCACGGTTCCTTCAAAACCTCCAATCGCCCTACCCTGTCCCACCTACGGTGAAGACCATAAACACCCTCGATGGAGAGATGCAACAGATCTTACAGAGACCGGGGTTAAGCGACAGTGAGAAAGTACAACGGTACAATGAGACGCTTCAACGGTACATGACGTTCATGGACCAATACAAAACCTTCTCTACCCCACCACCACCACCACCACCACCACCACGTGACACACCGCCGACCTTAGCACCGCTCCAACAGCCGCCATTACCAGGGGTAGCACCCACAGCCCCACAGTGGGTGGAAGACGAAATGCTGAAGAGTGTACCTGCATCGTTCAAGAAACAAGCTGGCCTGGTATTACAACGGATGAAACAGAATCCTAACATGACTTGGAATGATAAAGGCGAACTAATGGTACAGAATCAGGTGGTTCCCGGCACCCACATGACGGATTTAGTGAATGACCTGATGCGTCAACGCAGGTCGCACACGGATCCTCGAGGATGGGAGGCTTGAAAGACATGCATGTACCACAGGAATTGGTGGGGAACCCCCACCGCTGGGCCTTTATGCAGCGTGACTCACCGAGTGGCCCACTACCTTCTTGGGAATCCGAATGGGAACCGGAGTTACCCCCCAAAACACCACCTCCACAACGGGCACCTTCTTTTCAGACCTTTAAAAAACCACCCTCGATCAGGACACCCCACATCTCCAGAGCCGTGACACGTAGCAAGTCAACGCGACGAACACAACGCCGGACACAACCGCCCAAGGCCTGAAACACCTATTAAAACCAACAGCAGCAGCAGGACAGCTCAGTCGCCATGTTTTACCTCACCCTACCCAGTAACAGTTCGCTGGATGTGTTTCCTGACAACACCGTGGCCAAGTACGTCACCCAGTTACCGCAACCGCTGCATTTACCTGGACGATGGGAATGTGGCCTCGTGGATATCCAATACCCTTACTCGTGGTACAACGTGCGAGCCAATGAAGTGTGGTACGAGGTGACCTACGAAGGCAAAAACACCCGACTCACCCTCCCCGAAGGCCAATACGATACCCCCAAGGAGTTCATGGGTTGGCTGACAAGACTGTTGCATTATAAGACTCTACGGGAGGTCACGAATACATCAAAACCCATCAAATCCTTTCCCTTCAAGAATCACGTGGACTTCGATTACAACGCACACAACGACAAGGCACAGCTTATCGTCTCCGGCAAGGCGAGTGTCGTACTGAGTGCTATCCTACAGCAAATGTTGGGTTTCGATCTATAGACGTTCGCTGGTCCCACCGAACACCATGGCGAGATGCCGATGGATATGAAGTCGGGTATGTACGGACTCTACGTCTACTCGAACGTGGTGGACAACCACATCGTGGGCGATATCAACACACCTCTGTTACGGGTGGTCCCCATTAAAAGACGTATGGAGGTCAAGTCACCCACAGTTTCACCCACATGCTCTACTTGCCCGTACACGGGACGACCGGTGGCATTCGAACGCGGGAAAGTGGTGCTGACACTTCATTTTCGACAAGCACGTGCTCCCCACTTTGCATAATGAAAGTACCTTACGAGTGCGATGCACGCAGCTATATGGACTATTATGCCCAACAGGCCGGTGGTGGCTTTCCGGTCTTTAGCGGTGCACGCATGCAACGAGGACATGGGCTGGGGAACATACTCGGCAGCATCGTCAAAACGTTCCTGCCCTTGGTGACGCGCGGGGTGAAAGCAATCGGGAAACAAGCGGTACGCAGTGGACTGCAAGTGGCCGGTGATGTCTTTGGGGGTACGGCACCCAAAGAAGCCTTGAAACGGCGGGCCAAAGAAGCGGGAGGCGTCTTGGTGGCCAAAGCACAACGCACCGTAGGGAATAAAAGAGCTGCCCCACCGAGAACCACGCACCAGTCGACGACCGACCCAGCGACGACGCACATCGAAGACCCAGGATATCTTTTCTTAAAACATGTCCTTGATCCACGCAGAGTCCTGTCCCTCCACCAACAGTGAATTTGATTTGTGGACCGTGCCGCCCACACAGACCAGTGCCGAACAAGGATTATGGGTGGAGCATCTCCCGCTCTCCAGCATCAACGAAACAGGGCCCATCGAGTTCACTATCAGTAATGCGGATACGGCCTATGTGAATTTAGCCCATACATACTTGTATGTGAGAGCCAAGGTCGTCAATGGGGATGGCTCCAGAATCACCCAAGCTGCAACGGTGGGCCCGACGAAATCTCTGGCTGCACTCGATGTTTCAACAGGTGGATATATTTCTCAGCGACAAACTCATCAGTGACTCGACCAACACGTACCCCTATCGAGCCTACATCGAGACACTGTTGTCGTATGGCCGAGAGGCTAAAAAATCTCAGCTGACAGCCGCTTTATTCTACCAGGGCACACCCGAGCACATGGACACGGTGGACAATGTGGGATATAACAAACGGAAGGCTTTCACTGCGAACGATGCCTCGGTGGATCTCATGGGTCGACTACACGCAGACATGTTCATGCAAGACCGGTACCTCTTGAACAAGATCCCCATCAAAATCCGACTGATACGGGCGCCTTCGACCTTCGCCTTGATGGCCACTAACGTAGATGGGCATGCAGCTGACTATAAGATTGTTATCCAAGACGCAGTCCTGTATGTCCGAAAAGTGAAACCGAATCCAGCCGTTCAATTGAGACACATGAAAGCCTTGGAAACAAAACCAGCCCAGTACCCTATCCGACGTGTACAAACGAAAGTGTTCTCTGTGCCTGCTGGAAATATGAGCGCCAACAAAGAAAACCTGTTCCTGAGGGAACTACCCAAGCGATTGATCCTGGCCTGTGTGGAAAATACCAGTTTCAGCGGAGCCTACCCAGAGAATCCGTTTGACTTTAAACATTTCGGCATCAATTTTGTGGCCCTGCATCTGAATGGACAACAGGTCCCAGCCACGGCCTTAACACCGAACTTTGGGCGCAGGAATTTCATTCGAGCCTATCAGAGCCTATCAGAGCCTGTTTACAGCCACCGGTCAAATCAACCAGGACGAAGGGAATTTGATCAGTCGGGAGGACTACGCGAACGGATACACGTTGTTCTGTTTCGATCTGACCCCTACCTTAGAGAACGACCATCAGCTGGCCCTAGCCAAGCAAGGCAATTTACGGTTGGAAATCCACTTTGCACGAGCCCTGGGGACCACCGTCAATGTGATCTGCTACGCCGAGTTTGACAACATCATTCAAGTGGACAAGGCGCGCAACGTCCTGTGTGACTTCTCCACCTAACATGGATACAGACCAGATAACCACCGTGCTGGAGAATGACCCAGGGACACGTATGGTCTTTCAAGGGGTGTTCGCCCGAGATGTGTTCCCATTAGACCGTATGTATCCTGCTGCATACGTTCTCAACACGGACCCGATGGATCGGCCCGGTGAACATTGGGTGGCCGTGTACTTGACAGAACAGCAGGGGGAATACTTTGACCCGTACGGCCTGCCACCCCTCCATCCCGATTTAACAGACTTCATGGATCAAGGTACAGAGACGTGGTGTTGGAACAGTCAAACGTTGCAAAGCCTGACCAGTAGCATGTGCGGACAATATTGCTTGTTTTACCTGTACCATCGATGCCGGGGAAGGACCTTATCTACCATCGTACAGATGTTTGACGAGTACCCCAAGGCCGAGGACCGCGATGTACTCGTATACGACTGGGCCGCCCATCAATTCAATGTACAAGCCCCGTTCTGGGCTTAAGTTCTTTCAATGTTCAAGCCCCCTGTTCTGGGCTTCAGTTCTTTCAATGTACAAGCCCCCTGTTCTGGGCTTCAGTTCTTTCAATGTACAAACCCCCTGTTCTGGGCTTCAGTTTTCACGTGGTTGTTCTCACGTTGTTGTTGTTCACTGAATAAAAAATGAGATCTCACCAAAAACCCCTGTCTTGTGTGTTTTCTATATGAGCATAATGCATGAAACTGGCTTTGAACACCGTATTAGCCAATCAGTGGCCTAGAATGGAGCCAAAGGTAACCCATCCATATCCAGAAAACATTACCCGGGTGTACAAGAACCCGGATGTAGGCTCGGACGTAGGCGAAAGCATCCCAGTACCCGGAGGTAGGCGCAGACGTGAGCGAAATTCTAGTACCCGTCCATTGGTTCTTTTATCGATCGCTCATTGGCGCTTTTTCTCGACCGCTGATTGGTCCAAATGGAACTGCCCATCCTTCCCAGGTTAATTTACAATCCCCTTTTGCCGCAACATTGTCTCCGAACCTTGCCGAAAGGGAGACCTTGGACCTTTTGACCTGGATGTGACCTTTGACCTTTTGATCCGACATTCATCCGCGCACTGCCGGTGATGACGCGCACTTCCGGAGAACCCCCGCGCGCGCGCTGCGACCGGGGCGGGCCGGGCCGGGCCGGGCCGGGAAAACCCCCGGAGGTTGAACATCCGGACGTCTAAGAGAACATTGGAACTCTTCTGGGTTTGGAGGTGAAACCCGGAAGTGACGTCACAACCCACGTGACGACACCCTAGTCTAGCCCCCTCACATAGGCTTCACATGGATACCTCACTCGATCCCATCGGCCCACTAGTGGCCCACCTAGACCCCAACACGTCTATTTCCATACCCTTTGTCCACTGCGCATGCGCAGAGTGACGATATTTCAACCCCGCACTCACCCCACCAGATGCCCCCTCACATAGGCTTCACATTGATACCTCACTCGATCCAATCGGCCCACTAGTGGCTCCCCTAGATCCCAAAACGTCTATTTCCATACCCTTTGTCTATTGCGCATGCGCAGAATGACGATATTCCTACCCCACATCCATCCCATCGGTTGCCCCCTCACATAGGCTTCACATTGATACCTCACTCGACCCCATCGGACCATTAGTGGCCCACCTAGATCCCAAAACGTCCACCCCGTATGGACCTATACACCCATAGCCATGCAGTATAGGCCTATATACAGGCCTCGGTGACTTTTTCCAAAAATTTCACCGTTTCGCTCCGGGACCCTTCCTATCGTGTTCTAAATGACGAGACATGAAAAACAAATCTAAACAGCCCATATCACAATGAACGTGTGTGAATTTCCCAGGTTGAACCCATACCCCCATATGGCCAGCCTATATGGGCCTATATACAGACCTCGGTGACTTTCCCCAAAAATTTCACCGATTCGCTCCGGGACCCCTCCCATTGTCATTTTCTTGGCGAGACGAGAAAAACGCGACCCCACAAGCCATAGTAAAGCCAACGAAAAAAATTGACCATCCCCATACCCCATACAGGCATTTTCCCTTATATTGTATAATACAGACCCCTATTGTAGGGGTAAAGTCCGTATTCCGCTTTTTATAGTTTCGGGAAAAAAATCCTAATTTTACATGCAGGGGTTTTCCCCTATTTTAGGGGTAAAGTCCGTATTCCGCTTTTTATAGTTTCGGGGACAAATCCTAATTTTACATGCACCCACCCCATTGACTTGATAGGCAGGCCCCGATAAGCCCGGAGACCGATATTAGCCCTTTTGGCTAGAGTTGATAGGGGTTTTCCCCTATTTTAGGGGTAAAGTCCGTGTTCCGCTTTTTATAGTTTCGGGGAAAAATCCTAATTTTACATACTTCCACCCATGACTGGATGCCCCTTCACGAATGCTTCACTTTGATACCTCACTCGACCCAATCGGACCATGCAGCGTATTTGAAGTCTGGGGACTACTTTTTCTCCGCGGAAGCTTTTTTCCGCGACCGCATCACCGCCAGACCGCATCACCGCGGAGGAATACACACGCCCCATTCACGCAGACCGGAAGTGACGTCATACATGACGTCATCACCGCCAGACCGCATCACCGCGGAGGAATACACACGCCCCATTCACCCAGACCGGAAGTGACGTCATACATGACATGACGTCACACTTGCGCAGAACACCGACACAAAATCTCATACCTTGAGCTGGAGTTACCTCCCTTACTATAATTTTGAGGGTTCCCGATTGCGATTTAACATGGACCAACAGATGGCGAAATTTCCCGGTGCCCGAAAAATGTGACCGGATTTACGCGCTCCCTACTACTAACGACAGAGGGACGTTCAGGTTTTTTGACTCGTTTTCCATGGTGTGTCGGCGGGGTTATTTTGGGGGTATTTGAGTAGAAAATGCTGTATCGTTTCTCATTCTTTGTCATATGAGGTACATAGAGGTGATGTGTTCGTGATTAGCATAAAGAGGTGTGATGTAAAGCCCGGCGCACACGAGAGCAATCAGCTGAGCTAACGGCCTCAATTGCCTGTTGGTTCAGGGGCTATTTCTCGTGTGCGAGCAGTTTTGGTGAGGTTTTCGCCTCGCGAGGCCAGGAAAAAAATATCAAACTTGTTTGATAATCTGCCTCGCGAGGCGAAATCCTCATCGTGTGTGGCGAACGTAAGCTAAAAGCTCAGCCATTTTATTCGACCGGCCAATGAAACGCATCTTATTTTCACGTGATTTATACGTACAGCTGTTCAAAATGGTCCGGTCACATGAACTATCACATGATCTTGAAGGTGGTGTTCCGCGGGAACTTAAATCAATTCGGTGAACCTATTGCTCACCGTGTGCGCTGAAACCACACGAGAGCTAGCCCCTGAGTTAACAGGCATTTGAGGCCGTTTGCTTACGGGATAGCTCTCGTGTGCGCCGGGCTTTAGTCCGGGTCTGCCTAATCTTAATCTTATGATGTTGCGGTCTTCACGTATACTATCTTAACTGGGATCCACAAGCCCGTCTAGAATCATCTTTTGCCATCGTCCACGGATTGTTCAGTCCATTCCTTTTCCCATTTTCGGTATATTATGCTCCCAATGATAGTATTCAGATACTTACTTCCATAGGATCAGGTAAGGTGCAGTTCTGGTGGCTTCATCTTCGCTGATATTTACGTGCGCCGGCACCCATGCTAGACTAACGTCAATGTCATTGTCGCGTATTTGTGTACATATACTTTCTATTTTGTGTATGAGGTCCGGTTTATTGTCGGATTTAGGCTTCTCTGTTGATATCAAGTCACATAGGGAATCGTTAAGAATAACTGTGCGAGTCGGCTGGTATTTGGGGACCCATTCGAGGACCTTGATTATAGCGACTGGTTCACAAAAATGGCTGGTAGTTTGAAACCTTTCTAAATGCCGAGCCATGGGATAACGAACGCAGATCGAGTATTGTTACACGAGTTTTTAAGCCACCAGTGTATATTTCAGGTGATTTGTTTTTCCATTACTAGCGATATATTCACGGGTAGTGACTTTTATATGATCTGGGTTGTCGTTTTTAGTGATGTAGGTGGGTATGTTCGTGTCCATGTGGGGTGTGGCCAATTTCTAGGGTGGTCTGTTGACCTTGTTATTGTCAGAGATATGCGAGACTGGAATTTCTTGGGTTTTGTTTTAATAATAAACAAGACGAATTTAAAACAATAGAATGGCATGAAATAAATTTCTCCTGCGAAGACAACCCCATGCCTAGAGCCTTGATTCTGTGAGTATTTAGTATTTGAGGGGAGGAAGCTAAGAATGTCCGGTGGCTACGAGTGTCCTTGGTTACAATAGAAAAAAATATGAAAAGGGACACTAATCACCAGGACATTCTTATCCATCACACAGGCGTTAGATAGAAGCTTCCGATTTAAGGCCTAACATATGTGAACCCATCTTCACATTTCAAGTTAAATGCTACACTAACGTTCCGTCATTTACCTTGACTTACTGAATAGGGTAAATTGTTCAAACCGGGAAACGCACGTGATGTGCATATAGCCAATCAAGATAGGAGCTTGCCAACGCCGAGCAGCGAGGATTTTCCGAGTTTGATGTCTGCCGGTGTGATTTCCAAATATGACAAGTGTTGGTTGTATTGATGTTAATTTCTTTCGAATAGCCAATCAAATTTGAATTTTAAAGAGGTTATACATCGCACTCCTCCTAATATGGAACACGGAATATTTATAGAGCTATGGCCTCACCAAACCCGTATTCTGATCAGATAATGTGTTATGTTCAGCCAAGGCAACACGTGTAGTGTTCGACTTGGATATGCGAAGATGATGTGAACCGGGTATTGAAGTTACCAACTCGTTCTTCTCTGCCAATTCACCTTGACAGATAGGTAAGAACATAGATGGAGAAAACCATCCATGAATTGATGTGATATCTGACGGTCGTAATTCATGGATGGAGCGCCAAGTCATAGTAAAACAGCGAGTAGAAATCCAGCCCCCCTCGCCTGACGAGGGGGATGGTATTTACGCTAAAAATACGGCGAAAGCATCCAAGTTTAGCAACTTACTATCTCCTCAGATCATTATCCTATCCATAAACACCGTTTGTTTGGGTATTCGGCTCTGTTTTGTTGAGATAGCAGCATAAATCCACACCTACTGTACCGTTTTCTTCCATCCGCCTCTGTTCACTCGAAAGTTAGGCCAACAAGCATGCGCACACGATACACTTCACGTCATAGTCACGTGACTCTCATTTGGCGACCCGTCGTCATCCGCGCACCGTTTCACCAAATCTACTTCTGCAGCGGTGGCCTCCCTTCTCCTACTAACTACCCGACCGAGCAAGTTGAAACACATGGAACATATAAATTGTTTCTCTTTCTCCGGGGTGAAGGCTTTGATATTAAGAAATTCTGCTGTCAGTGCTTCATTCACGGTTAAATCGGACCCCCTTAATGTTGAGGTTACCGGATGCCTGCTATATCCATGGTCAGACTTACGAATGAATTCCTGGTTGCAGTTAATACAGCTCATTATCACCTCTCGGGCGCAATCCAAGGGATATTTATTACACAATACCTGGAATAACTATCAAGAATTGTTTTAAAATGCAGGATTATTCTCACGCGTGTAATCAGTTAGCCGCTTCTGCCATGATTCTATCGCGCCTGTCAGCTACAATACCACGTGTGGAGGAAGTGCGCGGATGACGACGGGTCGCCAAATGAGAGTCACGTGACTATGACGTGAAGTGTATCGTGTGCGCATGCTTGTTGGCCTAACTTTCGAGTGAACAGAGGCGGATGGAAGAAAACGGTACAGTAGGTGTGGATTTATGCTGCTATCTCAACAAAACAGAGCCGAATACCCAAATAAACGGTGTTTATGGATAGGATAATGATCTGAGGAGATAGTAAGTTGCTAAACTTGGATGCTTTCGCCGTATTTTTAGCGTAAATACCATCCCCCTCGTCAGGCGAGGGGGGCTGGATTTCTACTCGCTGTTTTACTATGACTTGGCGCTCCATCCATGAATTACGACCGTCAGATATCACATCAATTCATGGATGGTTTTCTCCATCTAGTAAGAACATAGTGAACTTCCGGTGATCGCCCCGGTGTAGGCCTACTCTTAAGTTACATTCAAGCTGAGCACACACAACCGTGAGATGATTTAACATGTAGTCCATTAATATGGAGAGAATATATCTTCGGTTTAAAGGTTCAGAAATATCTTTTTCTCAAGGAAACACGGCAACATTTCCTAAAGGTCGTTGTCAGGACAACCTGTGCCGGGGTCTATGGTTGGCCATCCCTGCCAGAATTCGTCATTTAGAGGCTGCCTCTAAATAATATATACCATGGTATAAAATGCCAAGCCTGCCATAATTCGTATTTAGAGGCTGCCTCTAATTATTTTGTACCATGGTATAAAATGCCGAGCCTGCCATAATTCCTATTTAGAGGATGCCTGTAAATCGCCAAGCCTGCCACAATTCGTCTTTAGAGGCTGCCTCTAATTATTTTGTACCATGGTATAAAATGTCGAGCCTGCCATAATTCGTATTTAGAGGCTGCCTCTAATTATTTTGTACCATGGTATAAAATCGCCAAGCCTGCCATAATTGATGGCAGTTGATGAACCATGGACCCTATAACTTGAGGTTCTGGGTCTACGGGAAAACAAAACATAAAGTTCTAGCCATCTGAAAGGTCTGTGCCCAGTCTGTGATTTATTCGTTGCATTCTTGTTGCATAATCGAATATTATATAACATTCCATTACGAAATTATTCGTATCTAGATAATAAATATGTTAATGATGACTGGGTGAAAAAACAACCTACAATAATTGTTGATATATTTATATGATTGAAAGAAGAAGAAAAAACACTTCAAATAATATATATCCACCAAAGGCGCTTTCTTGTCTTTCGATGTTCGTCTGTAAATGAATAAAATACAATTACAAGCGAATGTTATGTTCTTGCGTATATTACGTATGTAGGCTGTCAGCAGGTTAATGCATTCCCAAGTAGAAACCACAGACCAAGGAAATGTGATATAGTTTTTCAGAGAAATACATACTCGTCAGACCCCGTGCAGCTTGACAACAGTGCACTTATACACTTACTGCCAGCCCAGACTACGTGTATTTTTACCCGCACGTTTTATTTGTACCTAAAGCCTGGTCAGGAACAGTCTGTTGAACACAGCAGGCCAGATCTAATTTACTCCATACTCGTCGCACATGGCGAACTGGAGTGGATTGGTATTAATGTCGGCTTGGGGTACATTCGGGGGTTCACGCACAATTTGTCGGACTGTTAAACCTATTGGCACGAAGCCATGGCAGTCTGTTTTGTATGCCAGTGATGAGATTGACTATTACTCCGCTTCCCTGCCACAGTAAATTCGTCTTTGAATGTGATCTTAGTTTTAGCTCGATGTTGGGGTTTTTTTCCAACTCGCTGAAAATTACATTTAGCTGTTAGACCTGGATTTCCCATTGACTGTGATGGGAAATCTGGACGCAACGGTCTAACGGGTCATGAGGCCACTCATACTGCACAGAAAACAAGATGGCGTATTTATTGAGGCTTACAGTAGGGTGGATCGGATATCCACAGCTGAAATTGATTTCTGAGTCATGTTATTCAGTAAAGGACTCTGATCCCTTAAAAAAATAACCGTCTTGAAAGGGGAAACTGGTATGGAAGGGGTTAAGATCAGCCTTTTTTGAAGGAAACTGACAGATAACGCCATACAATCATCATACAAAGTCCAGATAAACAGGTCTCCAATCAAAATATGTGTGGTCGACACACATGAGAAATTTGAATTTAGGTTATAAGCAGAGACGGTTGATATTATAAAGTATGTATGAATTTGGCAGTTTGACAGGACGTAGTTGTGGAAACAACAACATGGACGTGAAAGACTGGAAACTGAGGCAGCTGCAAAAGTGGTGTTTTGTGGAGCAAATCATAGATCATTCAAATCAGCCTGTATACACAAACTTTTCTTTCAGAATATTAACAACACATTTATTAAATAAAACCTAGGACGACATGGATACTCCAGAAATTATTGGCACAATAAAAACGACTTTTTACTATTAATAACCAACGATGGCGACGAAAGTCCACTCCGCACTACGCACAGTTACACTACGTTAAACCCGTTTAGTAAATTGATGGCTTCATACCGATATCACTAACTGCAGTATCTCTTATTATATCATTCACCAAGAATGGTATATTTTATTAGCAAATAAAAACGCTTGTGGTAATGATAAAATCAACACATGTTGTGTAGTATTGTATCCATTGAGCCTTGATGGCGCTAGTTTCCATGACCTATCGAGAAGGTTTATCGAGAAGCCTTACGCGTCAGATTTAATTTCCACACTTCTAAAATGACTGGTTTCTGGGGCTTAAGAAGGATTTCATTTGTATCATACATGTTTGAATGTTTATAACATTTTTTTTTTTTTTTTTTTTTGTAATCATCAAGAACTTCCTCGTGCTGGTTTCTGTTTCGGATCCCGTCCTATTTCCATCCGAATGCCTCTTCATTTATTTTGTAAAACGGGAAACTGAATGCAGCAATTGCGTGTAATAAAACTGTTGACACAATATATGCGATACATATACCTGTATATAGAAGAATCTTTATTGCACTCTTATGTCCGAATGCTAAAGGCATATAAAATATAAAAAACACAGGAAGACATTTACAACATTATATTCTTATATATGAGAATACAGCATATGCTGACTTCGTTTCTCCGCCGTGTGATTTTTGGCACATGTCTTTAGATTTGGGAATGTGTAGGCATCCTTCACTAAAATTCATTGTCGTAAAGAGTTGACAGAGTGCCATAAACTGGTCCATTACTCGCCAACTAAAGTGAACATAAACTGCGGTTCTTCTATCCCACACGGTGGCGGGACACACCTTTAATTTGAGAGATAAATACACGAAACCGGAGAACAGATATAAGTATTTACTTTACAACGTACTTAGAGAGGTCACGACAGCATGGGGTACCGATGGGGATTTGGCGGCCTTTGTGAAGTTAGGCTGTTTATGAAGCACGTACATCCGAGGCATGACGATGTAACTTCGTTTTCAAAGTACCGGTAGGAAGAAAGTCTGGCGTAAAAGAAAAACAGGTCTCTCAATTTCTGTTTCCATTCAAACAACCAACTGAATAGCGCGAGTAGAGCACGGCAAAGACAAAGTCTGTTCTTTGAAAATTTCTTAGCATAAACTAGAAACATGCCGGTCTCGCTGAGAAATTATTCATGGCTGACAGCTAACTAGGGTACATGTGCAGTTCAGTTTCTTGGTAGCGAAGGTTAAAAATCGCACCAATATTGAGCATTCCTGAGATATCGCGATATGTGGTATGTATAAATACATTCGCTGGGTTCTCAGTTCGTGTCTGCTAAGTGCAGGCTTGTAAAGCATGTAACTGGATAAGCTATAAGTAAAGCTAAGTCAAGTTCATTATGTGTAAAAAGACGAATCTTATGAAGTTGGGAATTAAGTTCAATTAGCCATATCTGTATAATTGATGTAAGTTTAATACTGTATACAAATACAGAGTTAACAACACGCTAGACTGTTCTTGTGTTCAACTTTGTTTAAAAAAGAAATTCGAGCGGCCTTTGTGCGCCAATCTACACCCGATGACATCGGGTCAAGATAACTGATGCATGGCGAGATAAGCTTGCTTATTCATCTGTCAAATTCAGAATTGCAAGGCCCTACTAGGGTTTTTCTCGACAAAGCTGTATTATTGTTTGCGTTAAAACCCTGACTTAATTCTCTGGTTTGGGGCGTTTCATTGCCCTTTGTAGTCGAATATAGGCACATGCTTGCCAACCAACACCTGCAAAGCTTAAAGATCATTTAACACTTCTTTCGATCTTCTTTTCAAACAATTTTGCCTTTGCAAAAGCTCTTAATTTTCCACCAAACTTTCGTTGCTTTGGTGTGTCCTGCCTGAAGTGCGTTGAGCGGCGATAAATGATGGGTGTTGGGTTCGCCATTGACTATTCAAAGAAACTCGAACTCCCACAGGGGAGATGTTCTATATTACATTTGCTGTATCTGGCGACGAGGTATCTCAGTTGATGAAGTACCATGGAACAATTCTTACGTCAGTTTCCAATCTCTATGTGAAAGATAAGCCGACCGGGGATTCAATAAACAAATTATCCATGACAACACATACGATCCACATTCCAATCAAAGACGGAAACAAATGCTGGTCTGTGAGTGACGTCTCGAGAGAATCGACGAGAATATCGACACCAGTTTCCTCTTCTCCGCTTTTCCACTTCACTTAATCTTTGGCAAATGACAGACACTCCCATGACCAAGGTCAAATATCCTGAGCGCCGACAGAAAGAAAAGACTCTTTCAGAGTTCTTTCAGAGATAACAGTAATTTAATTCCAAATTCCTCGTGTCGCAAGAAATCTGCCTTATCACTGGACAAAACTGCGGCATTTTGTTTTCTGAATTCAAAATTGTATACATGTTCAACACGGCAGAATTTTCAGTCACAAAGAAAATGTATTTCATGCAGTGCAATAGACTATTACGTCAGCCTATAAAATGATAGGCCGAACAGTACTACATATGGCAGAACAGTACTACACAATAGTGGAACAGTCAGAGCTACACAATTGTGAAGCAGTCAGTACTGCATAATAGCGGTACAATCAGTATTCTATAACACTTACACCTATTACACACTGATAACCGTGCAATTATTACACGATTTAGCTCCGTTAAGAACTTTGTGACGTATGAAATCTACACCCGTGATCTTGACACGCACAGGTGTTCACTCGGGAGAATACATTTCACAGGGCGGGTGATAAATGGCAGGACAAAGTCTCGTCTGCCTGTACAATCGAATAAACAAATAGAATGGATACCCTGCAAGTAGGAACTTTAGTTTATTTTAAAGGCAGAAAATGTATAATCGCAGATATTTACAAACCATTTGGGACATACGAGTGTTACACAATAAGAAACAGATCAACAGGAGAAACAAGACGTGCTTTCAGATAGGAATTATATAGAGAGGCGGAGATCAAATAGTTCATGAGAGACTCAGATGATGAAACTCTTCTTGCTGTTTTAAATGAGACACAACACGAGTATGATCAGCTGAACAAAGGTAGATTTTCCTCCGCTGACGATGAGAAATTAAGAGATTTGGTTAACAAACGAAATGAACCAGGGACCGACAGGCAAACGAAATGGGGAATACGGATATTTAAAGCTATTAAATTCGTTTTATATTATTAATTAAGTCATATAAATAAATACATCTAAACGAAAAAACGTTTAGAACTAACAAAAATCAGCTTCTAAATATACCGGTATTAAGATGCAAACCTGAGTCGCGGTTACATCAACCATTGTTTGAGATCAACAACTGTCACGGTTCTGCTTGAGGTGGGTGTGTCTATCATTGGTGTGATATCGCTAAGAGGCCACAGAAATGAAGCCATTGTCAGAAGCTATGCACGGAAACCGTCTGTTACGAGGCAGCGGCAAATGAGTGAATTATTGCAAACCGCTGGCTCTAAAACATCTACAACAAGTGTGGCCACGTTATGTAACAGTAGCTCGACATCAAATGTTTGTAATTTCACATCTGTTCCACAGTCATCACATCTTGGCGTTTTTTCCAAAATGCCAATGTTTCCAATAGCACCGTGAATATAAATTTCCTTCCTAGTTAAATAAATACTGGCAACATTTTTCATGCTTGAGAAAAAGCTGTAAATTAATATTTATTAAAGACATAAATTTCTGTCTCAAGTTTAACTGTTGATTCCATCGTGAAATTGATTAAGAATGCCACATAAATAGGCTTGTTTGCATGTATGTTTCACAAAACCTCAGGTGGCAGAAAGACTGCGCCCTCTTCTCTGAGAGACCACATAAACTCGTCCATTGATACTGGCACGCTGCCAACTGATGCGAAAGGTACATTTCAACAAACGGAAGAAAGGTTGTGAACGTTTATCATATTCTCCCAATCTTCCATTGTAATCTTTGTTGGTAATCAATTTGAGTAGTGCAATAGAATAGAAACAATGTTTTCATAGGCGTGCTAAATTGTTATTTTACGCACGGTTAGTGTGGGAAAGTTTATAAATTTTAGGGCGCGGACGAAACTTTCCCACACTAACCGTGCGTAAAGTAACTATTTAGCACGCCTATGAAAACATTATTTCTTAAATACACAATAGCGGAACAGTCAGTACTACACAATAGCGGAACAGTCAGTACTACACAATTGTGGAAAACCCAGTACTACACAATAGCGATACAGTCAGGACTACACAGTAGCAGATGTCAGGACAACACAACAGCGCAACAGTCAATACTACACAATAGCCGAACAGTCAGGACTACACAATAGTTTAACAGTCAGTAATACACAATGGCACGCCTATGAAAACATTATTTATTATATACCCAATAGCGGAACAGTCTTTACTACACAACAGCGGAAGAATCAGTACCACACAATTGTGGAAAACTCAGCACTACATAATAGCGGTACAGTCAGGACTACACAATAGCAGAAGTCAGGACAACACAACAGCGCAACAGTCAATACTACACAATAGTCGAACAGTCAGGACTACACAATAGCAGAACAGTAAATACTATAAAACAGTGGTTCAGTCAGTACTACACAATAGTTGAACAGTCAGGCCTACGCAATAGCGGTACAGTCAGTACTGCACAATAGTTTAACAGTCAGTAATACACAATGGCACGCCTATGAAAACATTATTTATTATATACCCAATAGCGGAACAGTCCTTACTACACAATAGCGGAAGAATCAGTACCACACAATTGTGGAAAACTCAGTACTACATAATAGCGGTACAGTCAGGACTACACAATAGCAGAAGTCAGGACAACACAACAGCGCAACAGTCAATACTACACAATAGTCGAACAGTCAGGACTACACAATCGGTTAGTCAGTACTGCACAAAAGCGGAACAGTCAGTACTACACAATAGCAGAACAGTAAATACTATACAACAGTGATTCAGTCAGTACTACGCAATAGCGGTACAGTCAGTACTGCACAATAGGTTAACAGTCAGTAATACACAATAGCGGAGCAGTCAGTATTACACAATAGCGAAAGTCAGTACTACACAATAGCGGAGCAGTCAATACTACACAATAGCGGAACAGTCAGTACTACACAATAGCGGGGCAGTCAGTACTACACAATAGCAGAACAGTCATGACTACACAATAGCGCAACAGTCAATACTACACAATAGCAGAACAGTCATGACTACACAATAGCGCAACAGTCAGTACTACACAATAGCGGAACAGTCAGTACTACACAATGGCACGCCTATGAAAACATTATTTCTTAAATACCCAATAGCGGAACAGTCCTTACTACACAATAGCGGAATAGTCAGTACTACACAATTGTGGAAACTCAGTGCTACATAATAGCGGTACAGTCAGGACTACACAATAGCAGAAGTCAGGACAACACAGCAGCGCAACAGTCAATACTACACAATAGCCCAACAGTCAGGACTACACAAACGGTTAGTCAATACTGCACAAAAGCGGAACAGTCAGTACTACACAATAGCAGAACAGTAAATACTATACAACAGTGATTCAGTCAGTACTACACAATAGTTGAACAGTCAGGCCTACAAAATAGCGGTACAGTCAGTACTGCACAATAGTTGAACAGTCAGTAATACACAATAGCGGAGCAGTCAGTACTACACAATAGCGGAACAGTCAGTATTACACAATAGCGGAGCAGTCAGTACTACACAATAGCGGAACAGTCAGTACTACACAATAGCAGAACAGTCATGACTGCACAATAGCGCAACAGTCAGTACTACACAATAGCGGAACAGTCAGTACTACACAATGGCCGGGAACTGTCAGTACTACACAATAGCGCAACAGTAAAACAAAAGAGCTGAACAGTCAGTACTACACAATGGTATATCTACACAATAGCGAAATAATCAGGGCTGCTCAATAGCTGAACAGACAGTACTTCACAATAACGGAACAGCCAGTACTACACAATAACGGAACAGCCAATACTACACAATAGCGGAAGCTATTACTACACAATAGCGGAAGATAGAGTCAGTACTACAGAATAGCTGCACAGTCAGTACTACACAATAGAGGAATAGTCAGTTCTACACAATAGCGGATCAGTCAGTACCACAAAATAGTCGGCAATGTGGAACAGTCAGTACCACACAATAGTTGAACAGTCAGTACTACACAATAGCGGAACAGTCAAGACTACACAATAGCGGAACAGTCCGTACTATACAAAAGGTGAACAGTCGACACTACACAATAGCGGAACAGTCAGTACTACACAATAACGGAAGTGTCAGGACTACACAATGGCGGAACTGTCAGTACTACACAATAGCGGAATAGTCAAGACTACACAGTCAGTCAGTCAGTACCACCCAATAGCGGAACAGTCAGTACTACACAATAACGGAAGAATCGGGACTGCAGAATAGCTCGGCTGAACAGTCAGTATTACACAATAGAGTAACAGTCAGTAACACACAATAGCGGGAGTCAGTACTACACAATAGCGAAACAGTCCGGACTAAACAATATCGGAACAGTCGGTAATACACAATAGCGGAACAGTCAAAACTAAACAATAGCGGAACAGTCAGTACTACACTAGCGGAACAGCCAGCACTACACAATAGCAGAACAACCAGGACTACACAATATCGGAACATTCAGTACTACACAATAACGGAACAGTCAAATCTACACAAGAGTACAACACAATAGCGGAACACCCAGTACTATAAATAGCAGAACAATCAATCAAACACAAGAGTATAACTCAATAGCGGAACAGTCGGTACTATACAATTGCGGAACAGTCTGTACAACAAGGGACAAATCAACTAGAAGTGTGTAACATTAAATTACAGTAGCTAAATATATTCTGACATATACACGGCGTTTAGAAGCACGACAGTTAATACAATTACTGATAGTCAATAAGTATTTTGTAATTAACTGAATGTCCATCAAGTTGTTAGTTATGCCACCAATTATTATACTCCAAGAGGTATATCGATTATGTTCACCCTGTAGACTCGCTGTCACTAATCGCAGACTTCGGAGTTGGCGTTCTGACAGTCGGAGGTATGATCAACCAGTCGGTAATTATATTATTTCCCCTCCTTCGCCATAACGATAGTGTTACTGATACGTGCGCCGTTATGCTCAACATCCACAAGTATTTTCAAGGTAAAAGTTCACAAAATTCTTCACCGTCTTGAAAGTGTTTGTTTTTCTTCTTGTTGTTGGGGTTTTTTTTGGGGGGGGGGTGTTATTCGTAAAAGATGCATTTTCTTGTACCGAGAACCCCTATTCAGCTCACCACGTGTGTAACCCTTCCTCATCGGTATATATTGTTCCATTTCATCTAATATTCCGAGTATGTACTTAATAGCGTTTTCCTATAGTGAAAACAGACTCATATACATGTCAAAAAGACATTTGACAATATTTGATGAAGTTAATGTTCAAGAAATCATGACTTGACAGTACGGTCCTTGATATATCCATCTTCATTTTATCAAGCCAATTTCTACGTTCCCACTTCGAAGAGCGTTATTGATTGGCTGATCTATATAGTGGGCCAACACCACCACCATATTAGAACGCCGCTACTTGGGGATGATGTCACTGTACACATAGTTCGGCGTGAAGGTTCTGATTGATTCGTTTCTCGTTCGTAGCTGAAAATTTACACGTCGGATTTTGAACACTTAACGTGGTCAGATAAATCAAGGCAGGTTCGAAGTGGGAACGTAGAAAATTGGCTTGATAAAATGAAGATGCGATATACCCGTCTACTTTCATAATACACTCGGTGAAAGAAAATCGATATTTGTGGAACGACGATTGATGTCCATCTCGTTATTTAATAGGACATGTACTGCGATGGGGAGACGAGCACAATTTCATCAATGATCCAAGGTTTAACAACCGTCGCTGCGTAAGGGCTGCATTATCCATGTTATTAGAGGATAAGTTTACACGAGGAGTGTCAATTTCTGGGATATTTCATGCCGTATATAGGAAGGACAGGTTGCCATTTGCGCATTTAAATTAAGGGGGTTATTTTTCTATACAAAAGCATAGCTTATCATTATATCACAAGAATTTGGCCGTACAGATGAACTCGATCAATACAATTATCAGGAATGAAAACAGCTGATAAATGGAGGATTGAGCTTAACTGGTAGCTTCATCGTGAAACATTGGCTCCAATATCGAATATTTTCAAGATGTTGGTGGCGAACCTTTGAAGAGCTGATATATTAGGAACAATATCGACATGCATATATATAGCCTATACAAGTGACCATTCCAGATGGCGTTTCCGGGCCAGCGGTACATGGAGATCGCTTTCTCACTGAATCAAGCGTCCGATCAACATTGTTTTCGTCTATATATATTGGGGTGCCGATGGGTATTTTTGGTTTAACTTATGTCGCATTCAACTACAACAATAGACAGCCCTTTGTTATTCCCAACAACAAATAACTATTAACTGACTATTATTAATCATGGAGGTAAGTCAATCAGTACAGAACAATAACAATAAGTTTCGCTAAACCAGTTCGATAAACAGCAACTTATTTGTTCAGGAAGCTTATGTCAGTTAATATTACATTAAGAAGAAGTCCTATGTTGTCCACAGAAATAAAAACAATCATGTTAAGATGTATTATTTGGGCGTAATTATGCACAACCTTTGTCAACCAAACAGGTTAAAAACGTTACGATTGTGATGGCGATTTCTCGGCGGTGTAGAGCACCTAGATATGTAATTGATGCCAGAAATAGACCTTAAACAAACTATCGACACTTGCTGTGAAAATTACCCGTGTGAGTTAATTAGCTATTTACGTCATTCTTATGCGGACTCTTATAATCTCTTGGTACTTGGTTTTAGAAATAACGTATTATACGGGCCACTGACAGAGAAATTCGCGATATTGTGAAAAAGGTCGTGTGACGAACAGTCAAGACAATTATAGGCAAAGGAAACCAAGCATGGAGAAAGGCTACTGCAGAAATGATAGCATACACACAAATTAATAAAGGAAAAGGGAAACGCCGGTTTTCCAATTAGTCTGACAACTCCCCAAGCGAGCCCCTCGTTTATCAGCAGAATTCCTATCACGAGAACAGCATTCGCCTGAGGCTGTACCCGGTACTCTCTCATAGTTCGTGTTAAGATGCCGGGCTCTGAGGAGTATGGCAGATAGGGGAATGGCTGGCGAGCGAGTGGAGACTCGCATTGTCACTATGTGCCTGTATCGATTTTCAGGCATATTAATCTTGATGCTGAACAAAACGAACAGCCTGTGCTATTCCATTATGCAGTATGTATGGAGCATGGTAAAAAGAGTTTCTTCTGGTGTCGAATATGGGTGAAATTCCGACCCGGTTACATGTGTGCAGACATCAAATACGTTCTTGAAAGCTGAATCTGAATCCGAATGACATATTTTACTATAGAGGGGTCTAACTAATCCCAATATAAAAATTAAATCCCAATAAAAATAAGAATGACATATAATGCAAGAACATATAATATTAGTAAAACTTCAGTTCAATCTAGGATTTAGTATGTCCAGAAATACTTGATTTAGTATTTCCAGAAATATTTAATCCTAGCTTCAATTCATCAACGAATCACGAACTTTGGGGTTTTATAATAAAATTATAACCGGAATTTTATTCTGATAATGGAGCCAATGTGATCAAAAACAGACCCAGAAACCAATTCTCTATGTTAGAGATCAATTTCTGGTTAATCAGAGTGCCATGTAGCCAATATAAGCTCCACGTAGTTTTGGCTACATTAATATTGTTATTATTCTACAGTAATGAAAGAAGTCTAATTATTTTTCATCAGTTTGCAATTACCATTGATGGGACATGTACAACGAAAGAAATTGGAAAACGAGGTTTAACTGCAGTCTAACTTCGGCCTTCATTTCTACATTTCAATGAGTTAGGTGCAGGATTGGCTTTTTTTTAGATACTTTTCAAATTTCCTATGCTTTAACATGGTGCTAAATAGCATACTTGGCAATATTGTGCAGATAGTTTTGCTAAACTCCGTAGTAGGCAGAAAAGTGAGTTACTTTAATAGCATCTATATTCAATATTTAGCACTTTTATAATCTAGTCTAATTAGAATATATTCGCAACAAAATATCTGTAACACCGTGTCGGAGAAAGGACAATATATTCAATATTTAGCACCTTTATAATATTATCTAATTAGAATAGATTCGCACATAAATATGTAGCTGTCGTCTGAGAACAGACAATATATTGAATATTTAGCACTTTGATAATATAATCTAATTAGAAGAGATTCGCAGTTAAATATCTAGCTGGCGTCCGAGAAAGACAATATATTCAATACTTAGCACCTTTATAATATCATCTAATTAGAAAAGATTCGCACTTACGTATGTAGCTGGCGTCTGGGAAAAGACAATATATTCAATATTTAGCACTTTAATAATCTATACTAAATAGAAGAGATTCGCAGTTAAATTTTCACAAGAGCCTTTTCGGAGAAAAGACAATATATTCAATATTTAGCACTTTTATAATCTACTCTAATTAGAAGAGATTCGCAATAAAATATCTTTAACACCGTTTCGGAGAAAGGACAATATATTCAATATTTAGCACCTTTATAATATCATCTAATTAGAATATATTCGCATTTAAATATGTAGGTGACGTTTGGGAACAGACAATATATTGAATATTTAGCACTTTGATAATATCATCTAATCAGAAGAGATTCGCAGTTAAATATCTATCTGGCGTCTGAGAAAAGACAATATATTCAATATTTAGCACCTTTATAATATCATATAATTAGAAAAGATTCGCACTCAAATATGTAGCTGGCGTCTGGGAAAAGACAATATATTCAATATTTAGCACTTTTATAATCTATACTAAATAGAAGAGATTCGCAGTTAAATATCCACAAGACCCTTTTCGGAGAAAAGACAATATATTCAATATTTAGCATTTTTATAATATACTCTAGTTAGAAGAGATTCGCCGTGTCGGAGAAAGGACAATATATTCACCTTTATAATATCATCTAATTAGAATATATTCGCATTTAAATATGTAGGTGACGTTTGAGAACAGGCAATATATTGAATATTTAGCACTTTGATAATATCATCTAATTAGAAGAGATTCGCAGTTAAATATGTATCTGGGGTTTGAAGAAAGACAATATATTCAATATTTAGCATCTTTATAATATCATATAATTACAAAGATTCGCACTTAAATATGTCGCTGGCGTCTGCGAAGAGATATTATATTCAATATTTAGCACTTTTATAATCTATACTAAATAGAAGAGATTTGCAGTTAAATATCCACAAGAGCCTTTTCGGCGAGAAGACAATATATTCAATATTTAGCACTTTTATAATCTAGTCTAATTAGAAGATATTCGCATTAAATTATATGTAACACCGTGTCGGAGAAAGGACAATATATTCAATATTTAGCACCCTTATAATATTATCTAATTAGAATAGATTCGCACTTAAATATGTAGCTGGCGTCTGAGAACAGACAATATATTGAACATTTAGTACTTTGATAATATCATCTAATTATACGAGATTCGCAGTTAAATATCTAGCTGGCGTCCGAGAGAGACAATATATTCAATATTTAGCACCTTTATAATATCATCTAATTAAAAAAGTTTCGCACTTAAATATGTAGCTGGCGTCTGGGGAAAGACAATATATTCAATATTTAGCACTTTTATAATATATGCTAAATAGAAGAGATTCGCAGTTAAATATCCACAAGAGTCTTTTCGGAGAGAAGAAAATATTTTCAATATTTAGCACCTTTATAATATCATCTAATTAGAATATAATTTTATTGTTGCAATCAAGGACCAAAGGAAGATGTTGTTTTTGGCGTTTTGTTTCTTTCGAAATTACATTGAAGGGGACCGATTGTCTCCGAAACACCTTCGGTCATCGTTGAATGATTGGTTTGTTGTGCCAGTAAGTCTGAATACATATCAGCTGTCTGCAGCAGTGAGGTTGCCTTTATATTGCCCGTTCTGTAGGCACCAATCAAGCTTTGCCTGGGACTGTCTTAAACAGCCTATATATCTGCACATGCGCGTTGTTTAACCAGGAAGAACGATAGAATAATCTGTTATTGTCGGAGTGGAGTTGCACAGACCACAAATGAAAATGTACTTGCGGCTGTCTTAAAAATCCTTATATACCAGCGCATGCGCGTTGTTTAACCAGGAAGAACGATAGACTAATCCCTGGTATTGTCAGAGGAGTTGCACAAACCAGCAAAGAATGTGTATTTGGAACTGCCTTAAACCTCCTTATTCACCAGCCCATGCAAGTTTGAAAATATGTAGCATTTGTGCTAATTATACAATATATTTTCTTTAAGGAGAGGCAGTCGGACAATTTGGAGCTGCGATTTAGAAGAGATATTCAATATTTATCATGACTGCAATTTAGAAGAAATATTCAATATTTAGCATTTGTGCTAATTATACAATATATTATCTTTCGGGAGAGGCAGTCCGACAATTTGCGTTTGCGAGCTATCATAAATATTGAATATTTCTTCTGGTTAAAATTTAGAAAAAATATTCAATATTTAGCATTTGTGCTAATTATACAATATATTTCCTTTGGGAACCGGCAAGTCAAAGTGCTAACTAGCAGTAATCATAGAAATTATCTTCAAAGTAGCACACCCCTTTCTAAATATCACTGATTTTAGAAATTATTTGCGAAGTAGCAGATCTGCTAAATAGCATGCGAGACAATAATAATCATTCCTGCACCTTAATGATTTCAATGAGCTCGTTTCTGTTGCAATCACATCGCAGAGTTCTGGCGGAATATAAACGAGAAATTCTTTGTCCAGGAAGATACCGATACACCACAATAGCTGCCGTCTACATTTCAAAAATGTTCGCTGGTGTTTATTTACCGACAAAATATTTGTGATGCATGGGTGAAAAAGGAACGGAGAACATACATTTACTCCTTTGTTATCTAGAGAGACATAGCTCGTGATAAAGTGAATGCTCCAAAATCTGCGAGTATAATCGAATCATGTGATTGTGTCTATGGCGTTTTTCTGTCTGAATTTGATTGCCCCTTTGAACTTCGTTATGGACACGGCTCGTTATGGACACGGCTCGTTTGTCAAGAATGGATACACACACTTGGAGAAGTCGACGGTTAAGATCGGGTATACAAATACCTCTTTGAGCCCTGCCAATCCAGTTTGTTGTGAAAGATATCTGGACGTTGACGTCATTGTATTAGTTCTAATTTATGGTTCGTGTGACCGACTCTAATTACTTTGATAATTATAGCTTCCTGGATGGGTGAATGTTTCACATAATACACCCCAAAGCCTGATTGCCGTCTTTGTACACTTTCGGCTCTTAGTCCACAGGAAATGACTCAATTTGAGCATGGAGCAATTCAGCAATTCATATCTACTATTATAAAAGTAAGGACAAATCAAACACCACCAATTCTCGTGGCTGTCTCTTCACAAAAGAGAGAATGGAAATCACTGGGGACCATGGCGGATTTATCGGTCATGATTCAGAATAATAACTATTAGTAGACCAGCCACCCAACCCAAAGATGGCTAGAATTTTTTTTGATGGCATCGCGTGTTAAAAGCTGTCATCCAGGCTTAATCAACTCTACATGGTGTGCAGATTACGATGTGACCGGATGACATTCTCACTTTTGACCGTTACGGTCATTTTTGAGGTCATAAAGGCCATTAGAGGTCAAATAAGGATAAAGCATCTATTTTTTGCAATATCTTCGTAAAGGAAGAGTGATTGTGACTGATTTTTTTAACTTGCTTCATTTTTCTTCTGGTCTTACTTACTGGTGATTTGCATATTCACAGATGCAATGGATTATGGGAAATTTTAACACTACCAGACCTTGGGGGGGGCATTGTGGCCCCCTTCCAAAACTTTCTGCCCTATCTTCGAATCGGTAAAAAATTGAGAGCTGACACTCCATGGCTTTGTAGTTTATCATACTGGGGTCATGTTGAGCCTATTTGCATAGCTACGAGCAGAAAATCATGAGTAAATTCAAAATGGCGGCCATGTGGCGTATCAGAAAAAATGTTGTTTTCGTCATTTTTGGTTCAAATTCCTACTTTTCTGCGAGGAAAAGGGGACAAAAACTATTTCATTTTACATCAGATAATTATTTACTAAATTGTCATGCAGTTTTTGTGAAGAAAACACATAAATAAAAAAAATCGAAAATCATCACGTGGCCATCTTGGATTTTAACAAATTTTCTCATAGAGCTTGATCCAATGGTATAGTGTGGTAAGATTCAGCTCCCTAGCTGGAGGGACAAGAAGGGAAGCAATGACCTCAAATTAGTGTGCCAAACCAAAAAGATGGCGGCATCGTTTGTTAAAAGCTGTCATCCATGCTTAATCAACTCTACATGGCGTGGGGATTGAGATGTGATCGGATGACATTCTCATTTTTTACTTTGAAGGTCATTTTTTAGGTCATGAAGGTCAAGAGATGTCAAATAAAGATAAGTCGTCTATTTTTTTCTATATTTTCGTTTAGAATAATTACTACAATATGGTTGGTAATATTTTATTAGGTGATTTGCGTATTCACGGATGCAAAGCATTATGTGAAAATTCAATATAACATCCACCTCTGATCCCCTTGCTATGTGTAAGTGTAGTGCCCCATTGATGTGGTTCTAATCCCCATCCGCATGATCGAAACTTCAAACTTATCAGTTTTATAGCTCAACTGACAAAATTGTCCGTCAACAAAGGAAATATCTGACGGCGCTCATGATTGTTGGACAGGGCCGGGCTGTCACAAGCCGGAAGCTACACACAGAAACATTTGTTAACATATATGGTATTGCTCTTGTACAAGTAGCTTGTCTACCATTCAGATGCAAGATAAAGTGGTTTTAGATATTCTTTTTGGAACATATGAGCAACAGTCCATAAAAATGGAGGGAGACGGGTACCCGTGTTCGTAGTCAGATTGTCAGGATAATTACCTTTTACCAGGTGTCCCTAGCTGTTTGTAGTCAGATGGTCAGGAATATTACTCTTGATCAGGTGTCCCTGTTTGCAGTCAGATGGTCAGAATAATTACCCCTTATGAAGGAACTGGCTTGTCACCTAACCATACCAAGGAGGCCTTAGCTTAATATTTGTCAGAAGAGTTAAACATAATTTGATAATCAGACATTACATATGGCAGTTCCTGGATGATTTCATCATTGAAGGAAACACAATTTTCAAACAGGGTCATAGAATTCAACATTATACAGCGAAGTTTGCTATGAAGAGATGCATATAGCCATTTTTTTTGAGACGGGTTTACCAGCTGAAAGCTGAAGACAGATTAAATTGTCAGTCTGGTAACCACCAACAAACAATCCTCTATGTGGCCTCTGGTACCACCAAATGCTTGGCGACTCTTACGGGCTCTCGTTGCATCAGTAGAAATTACTATAACGGAGAATAACTCATTTGTTTAATTGTTCATGAGGTGACCACACCAACCAACATTAAACTTTCGAAACGCAATTGTCCTGGTGTGCAATCATGAGTCATGCTTTATTTTTGGATGGATGCCCAGAATGGTGCGACCACACATCCCCTATTACCGACTCAAGCGCTATTCGATTCATGGATCGAATAGGAGGGCTGATACCATAGCTTTGTTAACTTGAAATCGTGCATGTGAGATGTAAGCGACGCCAGACCTATTAGACCTGATGCCACCACAATTTGACTAATGTGTGAATGTTGTAGAAGATTGCAAATGCGCTTCAAGGTTTGCCCAAATAGCAGCCTGAAATTAGGTGTCGTGAGTGATAGATGAAAGGAGGGGTATAATTTTGAATTCTTGGGGCAACAGGCCTTATATGTTTCAACAAATCTGTATAAAAACCGTTAACGGTATGCGAATCAGTACATGTTTACGATCAAAGAAATTGCTTGTTGTTTGAGATAAGAAAAATGTTCCATATAGGACTAAATCAACGATTAACCAAATTTCTGAAGACATCTCATGGCCACCATTTCAAAACCATGTGTGAACCGTTACACCTAGGATTATGTGAAGTTCACTGCAATGCAAATAAGGGATAAGTTATTAATGGAGGAAGAGTCACACCAGAAGCTGCCCCCCCTCCCACCAGTCCTGGTAGGTTTAACGTCAGCAGCTAGAGGCTGTCCTAGCTTATTATTTTAGGTTTTATGTGTGGCCCAATGAACTATATGTGCTGCCATCTGTGCTATTAATGTTGCAGTATGAATCACCCTCATATTTCCTGGTGGATCAGTAAATACAATATAGTGGATGTACATGACAGCCATATTGGAAAATGAACGAAAATACACGACTATTAGATTTCTTGATGCGTTAATTCCCACAAAATGTCTCAGCCATTCTATCCCAACAATATCACGAATTAAGGAGATGTCTGGTGAAATGCAAAATGTAAATTGCACAAATACAGCTTGGCATACGCGATTATCATAATCAGCAGGTCCAAATTTTGTAAAAAACAAGTTAAAAAAACATCATACCACATTCTACCCACAAATGCCTTAATATCTACTTTTCAGAGCTCTTTTCCGGTTTTGGGACTAGTAAGAAGAACAGATTTCCGAACCTGTTAGCACAGGCTGCTCAGATGAAGCCGGCGTTCACTTCGGGAGTGTCACTACAATGGCCATAAAGATGTCGTATAATGCCTTGCTGTCAGATATGCATACGCGTAGTAAATGATACCGAAAGTACATATATTACATATGGCTGCCACTTTGAATTTCTCACGATTCCAATCTGATGGATAAGGATCCACAATGACCCAAGTGTGTTCAGATATAAAGGAAGCTCGCCTTGTTTAACAAGAAATCGCCTTGTTAAACAGTTACAATTAGTAGTTATATGTATGGGCAACTTTGACTACTTCAGAGTAAGTTTTGGATGAAATTTACGGGGCGCCATATTGAATTTTCCCATGACCATTTGTATTATGTGATTATGCAGATATTTTCAAAATGAGCCCACTTGAATAAACTATCAAGTGTTAAAGATTGAGCCAGCTTCAATCTTCAGTTACTAAGCTTTCACGAAAAGTTTGACAAAATATCCTGATTTGAACCCACGTGACCTATTTGGCATAAAAATGACCTTTAAGTTCAAAAGCGAGAATGTCATCCGGTCACACCTCAATCCCCACAACATGTAGAGTTGATTAAGCGTGGATGATTGCTTTTAACACGCGATGCCATCAAAAGTGTTTTTTCATCTCTTGGCTGGCCTACTATATATTAATGTAACCAAAACTACTGGGAGCTTATATTGGCCACATGGCACTCTCTCGGAGAAGAAAAACCAACAACTGTGCATCAGGAGTGTGAGAAATAAAGTAGCTAATTTCCACAACTTCGGTCTCGTCTCGGGTAGTATTCCTCTGTACTTACGCTCATACTATTCAGCTTGTATCACTGGCGTCCCTTCTCTCCTTGTTCCCCAAGGAGAACATGGACGTCAGTGATACAAGCTGTTTATCAGCGTACTCTGTACTGTAGTCTTCGATTTCCGGATCATATAGTGAAACCATGAGGTTTATTAACCCTGATAATTTCATTGAAGCGGTCATGTGACATAATGCTTTATGGAGGGTCAAATGCACGGAGAATAAAGTCAATAAGCTAAAGGTATCTTCTAACGAAATGTGAAATTCATTTAGCTCGGCAAGCTGGCTAAAGCTGGAGAAGAAACTAAATGTAGATCAGTTTTAGAACGAGTAAGAGGAATTCTTGTTGCGTGGGGCATTATAACGTGTCAATTTTATTTAGTTCTACGTCTGGAGTTGTGACCTTTTCTCCTGATGACCGGGGTATTCTGTTCCAACATAGAAATGGCCAAACCAATCTAATTAAAATTAAATCCTATAGTGCTCCCCATTTCGATATGTCGCTTGTAGCAACATGTACGATTGAGGAGCATTGATATATGATATTAATTTATTAAGATTGCGGCCAAACTGACCCACATATGGGATTCACTAAGTTTGTTTCCTTACTCCAACAAACAGATGAGGTTTTCATAACGTTTGCAGCAAGTCATATTAAAACGTTTTAAAAACGTCTAGGATTAAAACGTTATTGGTGTACACCATTAAAATATGGGGGGGCAGGAAAGAGGAATTATTAGCTCCCAGAGAAGACAAACAGACAGGTGCCATGACCACGAAAACAAATTATATACTATTTAATATTTGAGATCAGACCTAGGACTATAGTGTCCAGTTTACCATGACCAGTTGTCATTCGTATGAATGGACATCTCCATATTTTTTTAAGATGATGTAAACTACCAATCGATAATCGACAATGTAAACTCGAAACGATCCACAAGTTCTTGCCTAAATCAAAATTGTGTTTGTTCCATCTTGCCATAGGTTGATTAAATCAAGGAGGAAATGGCGTACAAATATTCAACCTGTTCATCATGGCTTCTAAGAACATGAAGCTGCGCTATCGAAACCCCTCGGCTCTGAACCCCAGCTATTATAATGTAAGGGTGTCTCTACCAATTGATTGGCTTGTGGGAAGAAATATTTACCCCTGGTATTGTAAGTGTACTTTCTTTGAAAAAAAAAAAAAGTTTTCCTCCCCTTAAATTAATTTGTTTCTGGAATAAATACATACACTATAGATATACGTTTGTCATATCTTGGTAAACACAATTAAAATTGCTGAAATGGAAATCATTAGAAGAGAGCCAAATTTGAGGAAACATTTAAGCGGTGGGAATATAAAATGACGTGTGGCAACTAAAAAGTGTTGTTAGGTTAGGTTGTTAGCAAAACAAAAAAGTAAAACTACAAATCATGTTGTGAATAAATTTTGTTTATTATAATTACTGATAAAAAAGGGGCATAACTCTGCAAAATACTTTCTGACACGACTCATTTTCGATAGGCATCTAGTTCAGGTCAAGAGAAACAACTGTATCACGTTAGGATGTTGTATATGGAACGGTTCTGAAATTATCACAATAACAAATCATAAATGGATTTTTATTTGTAAAAAGGGGCATAACTCTGCAAAATATTGTCCGAGATGACTCATTTTCGATAGGCTTCTGATTTACGTGAAGATAAATAGATGTAACAAGTTTGGTTGCCATGCATGAAACGGTTCTGTAGATATCGCGGTAACGGACGGACGGACGTACGGACGGACGGACAGCCGTACATGTTGACGACAATACCCCTAGGCCAAAGTTGGCCGAGGGGTAAAAACTATGATGAATAACGCAAACTATAATAGAACACAGCAGCCGGCTAAAGCCTATGGTGGCAAACGGACGGACATTCATTTCTATGTGACCATAGACCGTTGTTTCCATATTGCCCAGAAATGTGAACAGACAGGCAAATGTTCACTCTGGGAATTGAAATGTACACTAAATCGATCCTGAAAGATGTATTATAGTGTGTTGGGGTATGATATGTCATGATCTAGGAATAAATGACTATATTCCTTTTGGTGTAATTTGGATGACGAAGGCTGAGTAGGATAATACATTAATGTGATATAAACGGTCCTGTACAATTGGGATCCAGGGCATTTCTCCCAGTGGACATTTCCCCCAGCGGACATTTCCCCCATGGACATTTCCCCCAGTGGGCATTTCCCCCAGTGGACATTTCCCCCAGTGGACATTTCCCCCACCCCATATTTTTAGGTTATTTTGAACATAGTTTTGAAATAATTTGGCAAAAACACAATTTTTTTAAAATATTTTTGTATTTTCTATAAAAAGGATTTATGGATTTCCACATATGTTTTTTACGATAAATGAGTCAAATAGTGATAAGATATTATACATATATACACAGTATATAGCAGTACTATACAGTCTTATAGCACATTTTAAAACAATATAGCACATTATTTTTTACAATAAATTTGACGAGAAAGCACATTATATAAAAAATAAAAGATGTATTTTTAAACAATATAATTTTGTTCTGTATTTAACCTCAGTTTTCACTTTATTTCAATTTTATTCTCATCAAATGGCTTCGTGACACCGACCTACGAGCAGTTAATTTTATGCTATATACCATGTACACATCTTATATATTGTTTTAAAATGTGCTATAAGACTGTATCATACTGATATATATTGTGTATATATGTATAATATCTTATCACTATTTGACTCAATTATCGTAAAAAACATATGTGGAAATCCTTATATCCTTTCTATAGAAAATAAAAAAAATATTTAAAAAAATGTGTTATTGCCAAATTATTTAAAAACTATGTTCAAAATAACCTAAAAATATAGGGTGGGGGAAATGTCCACTGGGGGAAATGCCCACTGGGGGAAATGCCCATGGGGGAAATGTCCGCTGGGGGAAATGTCCACTGGGGGAAATGTCCGTACACCGTACAATTGTCCAGTTTATGTTTCTGAAAAGAAAAGGTCAATTCTCTGAGTCACATACTGGTTTCGATTCTTGTGACCTTTACTTAAATTCTGAGATGGGACCAAAATCATCCCTTACAGGGCCTTTTCCAGTTGACAAACCAACTCGCCTATATATTCATCTGCGTTCTATAAAGAAGTAAATAGCGGGTCATATAAAATCCGGATGATCCGCATTTCCAGAGTGGCTCAGTCTGCCGCCATATTGAAATGGAGATGAACAATCTTCAAAGCCGGCCTCCTAAAGGATCAAACAGATATTTTATACTGGTCGCATATCATAATAAACTCAAAGAGATTGGGGTTAACTACCAGCTGCCGCAATGATCGCAGCAAAAATTGCATTTACGCTATGATTAAACACAAATCCATATTTAAATGGCAGGCCTTTTAGTGAAGGAGGTCCGTTGTTGGCAGCCTGCCAAGAAACCAGCGCGCCCTCTCTCTTGTGGTGTATAATTCAAAGCGCAGCTGTTTACATCTGACTTTCATTCGAGCCGACAGCCCCAGGCAACCCGGCTCAGTAGGTCAACATATGCAGCCAATCAGATCGCTCAATTTAGATTTCTCGCCCGTTTATTGGCTGACAATACGTGTGTTGAATCTTCATAAACACGGGGAGACTAATTCAAGACGCCTGGCTGACAAAAAGAGGCTTAAAATAGGGAGCAGTTATCGCGTTCAACAGACCGGAACAAACAGGCAGACATTTATGAAGACGTTTATTGTTGCTATGCCGTTTTTACACGTTAATTCACGGATATATTTAATGCCGAAATTTTTCTTGAATCGAATGTCGAGGAATAGCTGACTATAAAAATCGCATATCGTCAGCAAAGAAGTAAACTATTCGATATGTTAAAATATAAAACTGTTCCGTCATTAACCCACAGAATAGGTTTTTTTTATCATAGAATGTTCACATATATGAATGAAATAAAGCTGAAACGGATTCCGAGATAGGTTCAATGTAGGACTAACAACATAATGTTTTTTACTAGAACCAGTAGTTGGAAAAAATTTATATTCGTTGCAATTCGTTGGTCTATCAATTCAATATAAGGGAATTATTACTCTGAATCCATGCGATAGTAGAGAAAGATATATTATAACTAGGTGCTATATATATGTTAGAGAAGTTGTATAGTTATATTACAGTACGTATGTTATATGGCTGTACTGCTTCCCACGCTCTGCCCTGCACCGATTGCCCTCTTTGCCGCCTCCATCCTATTGAAGTGTAGAATTTCACATGATTGAGCCCAAATGCCTATATACATGCCCCAGTTGGTTGATTATCATACAAACAACCACGTCCATCTCCATAATTGTAACTAACATCGGTTGTGACCTTAACGCCGATAGCATGAATGCTCCTCTGCCCCGTTATTTGCCCTTGTTCATGTTGTAGTTTGTTACATGTACTCAGAGAATGTAAACTCATAATATTAGCACATGCGCAGAATAAGAGCAAATATGGGGAAGGTATCCACAGGAACACATGTGCCATTTTTTGCTTGAGGATGATCATTACTTGAGAACATAGAGCGGTGTATGATTACCCAAGTATTTCTGGGATCCATAGTTGTTCATCCTCCATGATGTGGGTCAGTACACCATACCAGCACTGCACCGCACATGTGGGCATAACATGATATAACAGCTGTAACTCGAACAGCCCATTTAAAATAACAGATATATGAACGGATGGCGTTGCAGCGTGCTTCACCCATCCTCGCGAGCCAGTGTATCGATCGATCTATTGGGATCGATACACTGGCTTGGTTAGTTACCGATACGAGTTCTGGATATAAATAGATGAAGGGATTTCCCCTGAATCAACCCAATCAGTGAACGCGCTAAGCTGGTTGATTAGGCCAATCCGCTGTGAGGTATCACTTGTGACAGATTTCAATTTCATCGCGGGCCGAACTGCTTTGATGTCAAGCGGAAATCGACATCGGAAGTCAAAGCAAAAGCCGCAGTCTGGGGATACTGACATGCTAATATAAAACAAGCGTGGGGGATGAAATGTACGAGATTGTATAATAGAGGCATCGACTCAAGAACTCATTCGAATCACCAAAAAAGTCCAGGTAAACAATCTGCTAGGATTTAGGATTTACCTGGACTTGTGAAGATGGCTTCACCGTGTTCACAGACAAGCCGAGTTTATATTGAGAATACGCTGTAGAACGATCTCTTTTATGTTGTCATCGAGGCAATGACACGTGTGCGTCTCTCCGGTCAAACAATTACGGATACTTACAACTGATATCAAAGGGGATGAAATATGCGACACATTGTCTGACTTTTAATTGGCTAAACTATGTGTGATGTGGCCATGAATGTGATTCGTCAGTCCTAAAAATTACGACTGGTCTTGCAGCTATGCTGAACCCATATTCTGCGGCAGCACTCGGTTGCATCGACTCCTTCAGCTTTGGACATTATGAACAGGACCAGACGAGCGGAAACTAACAAAATAGAATTGCTGCAGTTTTATTTTTGTTATCCGCCTCCAATCTTGAGAAAAATAAAATGTGAAAAAATGATATGGCCTTAATATTTGAAACACGAACATAAAAGTAAGGTAAAATACTTTATTTTTTACTTTCTTTTATGGCCCTATTTTATGACCTTTAGACTCAGTCTCAATTGTTAACTCCGATGAAGTGTAGATCAATATGACTATATTTAATTTTAACATGATGCGACCTTGACACTTGATAATTAGACCCCACAATCGATAGGCTCTTTTGGATTGACATGGGCAATATAAATGTGATTTTCTTGGAAATTGGTGTAACCCCACGCAAGATATCGTTCAGATATTTTAAGCGTCACCAGACGGAAGTTAAGCTTGCAAAACATGCCTTAGTAGACGGCACATATAAATATTGCTCGATGATGTTAGCACTGGCACAGTCTAAATCGAACAATTACTAAAACAGATTCGAAGACAAATGCCAGAAATTTGAAGGAGACGCGTTTTTTGCAGAACACAAGAGCCTAAATGTTTATGGGTTACGTTATTCGGAAATAAATGCTATACTTTTGACTCGTTTGGGCTTCGTAATACAGCTGACGGGGCGGAGAATTTGGACATTTCACCGCTGCATTCTCCTTCTGGACATTTTTCCTTCTCTATATTTTTACTAAGATGTAAATGTTTCTTGTTTTGCTTTCTCTTTGTCACAAGATAATAAAGAGAGAAAAAAACTACCAAAATGACCATATCATTTTGAAGATATGTATTTCCATCAGATCAGAAAATCTCAAGAATAAAATTCTTCGTGAAAAGTGGATTCATTATTGAAAACGTAAGAAATTTGCCAATTCTTTCTTTGCAGTAGTGGTGAGTTCCGGTGTTTCTCGTCGAATTAGCATCTGAGGGTGTAGCCGAATATTTCCATCCCAGGATAAAGTGATGATCATATTAAAACATCAATCTCAGTAAACTCGTGATATAATATCACGGAAGATTATTTCCCTGATATGCCATCTTGGTTTACCTAGATTGGTGAAAACATAATATGTTTTATTATTTGTCTATATATTAAAATGGCACCAAAGTGCATATGCGATTTATCGTCTCCAGTTGCGTGTTAAAGTCCATCTCCATTCAGATACCATACCAGTGTCATCTAATGTTTACCTTGGCCATACCCCCTTATCATGCGCTGTTTATTATCTAGCGTGCAGGCTATTAGGAGAAAGTACACAGAGTTATTATGGAAGTGTGCGAGAGGAATCAGTTCTAGGCTGACTTTAAAAGTGGTGAGGCAGATGTCTGGAAACCTCCTTCTTGGCAGCAATAATACTCACTCTAAAGCAAATACCTCGATTGCTCGTTGTTTCTTTGATGACAGATCTTTAGGCCGACTGTCAAAAATTCCAGGCCGAATATTTGTTTGTGTAAATCTGTCTGTTTGGCTCCGGACTTCTAGAACTCAAGCTCGGGCTGAAGGATCGTTCAGCAAAAGTAGAATCATGGGTCGTTTATGGGGATCTCATGGGGTATCATTTTTTCAGAACATATGTCTACATGCCTTGCGACTATATCTGTTATTCGCATGCATCCCATTTTCATTATGCAAAAATAGGCCTCTCTATATTCCAGCTCCCAGACCAATTTGAAACTGTACTAAATCATGAAAATGAAAACACATATTGACAGCATTTGAACTGTTTGGACCACCTTGGAGGATTACTCGATGGCATAGGAGACGGGCATATTCCTTGTTCCTTTGGGTCTATGCACTGTTCATGTATATAATACTTTAAGGAAAGCCAGTGTCCAATTTTGAACACAAGAAAAACGGCATCTACAACATTCATCGAGTGTGGATGTTCAAATCGGAGTTTTCATCCACTACAAATGTTTCTTAGTATGTTCTGCTTACAATATCCGTCATATTAGTATCTGAGTTATAAATTTGACAAATCTGAATTATTTAACGGTACCGGTATGCATGGACAATTTCCTACTTAGCGCAGTCTCTTAATTACATGTTACGCTCGCAAAACTCATCCTCTTTTCATCTGGTATGTTCGCAGAACTATATTACATCTCAGTAGTTCTTCATGTCTCTGGTTCCGCTTGAATTGGTGCTAATTGTGGCATGTGGTGACGTCATTCAATGTATCCATATTCGATACCTGTTCCTATTGTCTCCGAAGAGACTTTTTCTGAAGAAGTTGCCCAGTATGCCATGCTAGTTCTGAACGTCGTCCTTTATTAAGAGTTTTCTAAGAGGCTTCCCTTTCTACCGGGACAAGTTTACACTGTTATCGAAGACGCTTTCATTGATGTCACACCAGTTTAGAGTGTTTCCGATGAAGCTTCCCTTTATATCAAACGAGTTCAGACTGTTCTCAAAGAGGCTTCTGTTAATAACATGGTTTGTTATCATAGAGGCTTCTCTTTTGGATCACTAGTTTGATAATTTGTTGTCGAACTCGACCAGACCAGAGTGCTATAGACGAGGCTTCTCTTTATGACACACCAGGCCAGAGAGCTACGGAACAGGCTTCTCTTTATGACACACTGGACGAGAGTGCTATCGAAGAGTCTTCACTCTATGCCACCAGTTCAGAGTGCTATCGATGAGGTCTCTCTTTATGACACACCAGACCAGAGAGCTACGAAACAGGCTTCTCTTTATGACACACTGGACGGGGGTGCTATCGACGAGTCTTCTCCTTGTGGCACACCAGACCAGAGTGCTATCGAAGAGGCTTCTCGTTATGACACACCAGACCAGAGTGCTATAGAATAGCCTTCTCTTTAGGACACACCAGACCAGAATGCTATCGAAGAGGCTTCTCCTTATGACACACTGGACGGGAGTGCTATCGACGAGTCTTCTCTTTATGGCACACCAGACCAGAGTGCTATTGAAGAGGCTTCTCGTTATGACACACCAGTCCAGAGTGCTATCGAAGAGTCTTCTCTTTAGGATACACCAGAACAGAGTGCTACCGAAGAGGCTTTTTATGACACACTGGACGGGAATACTATCGGCGAGTCTTCTCTTTATGACACACCAGACCAGAGTGCTATCGACAAGGCTTCTCTTTATGACACACTGGACGAGAGTGCTGTCGAAGACTCCTCTCTGTGTGACACACCAGACCAGCGTGTTATCGACGAGGCTTCTTTTTATGATACACCAGACGAGAGTGCTATCGAAGAGACTTCTTTTTATGACACACCAGACCAGAGTGCTACCAAACAGGCTTCTCGTTCTGACATATCAGACCAGAGTGCTATCGAAGACTCTTCTCTTTAGGACCCGCCAGACCAGAGTGCTATCGAAGCGTCTTCTCTATATGACACACATGACCAGAGCGCTATTGACGAGTCTGCTCTTTATGTCACACCAGACCAGAGTGCTATCGAAGAGTCTTTTCTTTATGACACACCAGCCCCCATTTCGATCGACGAGTCTTCTATGACACACCGGACCAGAGTACTACCGACCAGGCTTCTCTTTATGACACACCTAGCCAGAGAACTATCCAAGACGCTTCTCTTTATGACACACCAGACCAAAGTGCTATCGAAGAGTCTTCTCTTTATGAGACACCAGACCAGAGTGCTATCGAATAGGCTTTTCTTTATGACACACCAGACCAGAGTGTTATCGAAGAGTCTACTCTGTAAGAGACACACCAGTCCAGAGTGCTATCGAAGAGGCTTCTCTTTATGACACACCAGACCAGAGTGCTATCGAAGAGGCTTCTCTTTACGACAAACCAGAACGGAGTACTATCGATGAGGCTTCTATGTAGGACACACTAGACCAGAGTGCTATGGAAGAGGCTTCTCTTTATGACAAACCAGAACGGAGTACAATCGAAGATGCTTCTCTTTAGGACACACTAGACCAGAGTGCTGTCGAGGAGGCTTCTCTTTATGACACACCAGAAGTGAGTATTATCGAGAGGCTTCGCTTTATGACACACCAGGGAGCTATTGAAGAGGCTTTTCTTCATGACACACTGGACGGGAGTGCTATCGATGAGGCTTCTCTTTATGACACACTGGACGGGAGTGCTACCGAAGAAGCTTCTCTTCATGACACATCAGTCCAGAGTGCTATGGACGAGTCTTCTCTTTATAACACACTGGACGGGAGTGCTACCGAAGAAGCTTCTCTTTATGACACACCATGCAGCCCAGAGTGCTATCGACGAGTCTTCTCTTTATAATACACTGCTATCGAAGGGTGTTCTCGTTATGACACACCAGAACCGACTACTATCGAAGAGGCTTCTCTTTAGGACACACCATACCAGAGTGCTAACGACGAATCTTCTCTTTATGACACACTGGACGGGAGTGCTATCGAAGAGGCTTCTATTTATGGCACACCAGACCAGATTGCTATCGAAGAGGCTTCTCTTTTTGCCACACCATACTAGAGTGCTCTCGAAGAGGTTTCTCTTTTTGTCACACCATACCAGTGTGCTATCGAAGAGTCTTCTCTTCATGACACACCAGACCAGAATGCTAACGAGGAGGCTTCTCTTTATGACAGACCCGTCCAAACACCATTATGTAACACAATTTTAGAATGTTATCAAAGATAATCAGATTCTTATCAACCTTTTTTCCTATGACATACGACTCCAGACCATAACAAGGTAGGCTCTATTTGTTATCTGATGGAGAGTTTGCATCATGTTATATGTTACAGTGATCATTCTAGTAATTCAATCACAGGAAGTGAAATTCCTCGCCAGAAAATCTGGGGGTAATAAAATTTATTGGAACAGGAACTTGACAAAATGGTTCGAAACCATGCATATAATCCATTATTTCTTCATTTTTCAATAATTTTAGAGGGTGATCAAATTTGCAGAACATCCAATTGAATTTTGTTCCCAACATTGGGTTGATTGAAATTTGATAGGGGAATTGAATTATTAGAGGAATTGAATTATTAGAGGGATTACCGTATCATAGGAACATTCCTTGTGATACACCAATTGAGATTTTATCGTAAAGGCATAATTGTGATCAATCTAGGTAAACCATAATGGTAAATCAGGGGAATAAATAATATTATTTCTACTCCCAGTAGATCCTGGGTCTTCATTGGCCGAGAGCGGTCACGTGAAGTGAGGATAAATATTCGTCTCCTACTCTACTCTGTATACCGTACCAATAACACGAAAAAGCTAAATGGTTTATGTATCCTTTGTTATGTATACTTTATTGTTCAAATTTAAAATTTAACTGTTGACAATGTTTTGGCGTTCGTTGTACTCTGCTCAGCATGGAGTGTCTCGTACAATAAAATTCTTGAATCTTGAATCTACTGCACTGACTGACCTCTAGGCGGGGCTAGCCACCGTGTTCAGTGTAAACAAACATGGCTACTGGAGTGTTCTGCCAGCGACAGAACTGCAAATAAAGAATATGCCGGATATCATCTCCGTATATCTGATCGATAAAATGTCCAACAGTTACTGGGAAAATCTGGAAAAGATAGTGTACTGTGACTGTGAGTAGAGACTGATGATTTTGAACAGCTTACGGTAACGAAATCTGGCTGACGCTTGACCCAGTCTTGGTCTTCGACGATCGACCTCGGTAAACAATGTGCATGTTGTGGGAGTTTACCGCTGATACTCGAGAACACATGAATTTGACGTGTACAATTCTAGGTTATATGAATCAATATACTGTTAGCATATAGTACACATTTTTAATACACGCTGTTTAATTCAAGATTAGACCATTTTCAGACGTTTTGGTTAGCGAGTGTGCAGTGTTTTTCGTCGACTCGACTCTGGCTCGGCCGAAGAGTCAGCGATCAAACTCTAGCGCTGTAGAGTCTTTTGACTTATAATTTCGAGCAAAAGTCAACATTTCCTGTCATATTTCTTTGAAATATGACCAAATATACCATGCTGATTCCGAATATTTCAAAATATTTGACGCGTCTCCTGCCGTTTTCCTTCTCACTTTTTTCGTATTTGGTTGGCAAGTGTTAGACCCAGTTTACCACGTCTCTTTCCAAGTTTAAAAGGCTGCTCGTAGAAATAAATTCGTTATCCAGTGTTGGGGAGTAGGATACGGGAATTTATCCTGTTTTCTGGCGAATACCCCACTCCCGCTTCGCGGTCGTGGGGTATTTTCGCCAGAAAACAGGATAAATTCCCGTATCCTACTCCCCAACACTGGATAACTCATAATATTCCGTGATATTATATCTGAGTTTACTGAGATTGAATTCCAGATAGAGTTTATGAAGCATACTTAATTTCCGACACGTGATTGCATACCATTATATAAATAAGAGAGATATACTTCTTATGACACGCCGTTTCAGATGATATTTGTGGTTTTCCGGTATTTGATGCAAAAAATAACTTCACAATAATATCATTTTGTCAGCACCAGATATAACAAAGAACACATTAACTAAACCCATATAATCGAATATTTTCTTTTGAATTGATGTTATGGTGTCATGTATATTTACAAATACAAGCCATGTCCTTGTTTTCAAGAATACTACGACAATGAATGTTTTGTGACTCGACAATTTATAAAACCTTTGCTGATAAAAACAACAGCATGACATTTAATGTTACATGACTAAAACACTGAACTCACTTTATCCTCGGGTTTCCTATTTTTGACCTTTAATGCTGCGGTAATGTCATCACGTCAGTCCTCGTTTATCAGTCCTGGATACTTTGTTTCTCTTTAATCATGCATTGTGAAAGACATCACGTACTAGAATGAAAACAAACGTGTCATGCCTAGTGTGGTTTACCGTAGACTTTTACGGTTTACACTGTAAATAGAGGTTACATGTTTAACGTTTCATTTTTAGATGGATAAGATGTTAGATGTTTCATAATGCAATATGTTTCATCCTATTTTTCCATGAAAACATGTCTCATAGACGTAACGATGCAGCTATTTGAGGACTGTGACATGTTTCACTCGTGTTGCCGTCTCACTATGACGACCCGAAGAGCTGTTTGAAACATCAAAGCTGAAACACGTACAAGCGAGTCGCAAAGACGACATGTCTCCAGAAAGGGTTCCGGACAACCCCCACAGAGGGAAAAAAAACCCACGGACAAAACCCCCACGGACAAAACCCCTAAGGACAAAACCCCCAAAATAGAAAAATCGGACAAAACACCCTAGGGAATAACCATTTCTGATAGAATTTATAAGTTTTGAATTTAATAATTTATGAAAATCTATTTTATGAGCATGAAATTGTTCTTGTCGTTTTCTTCGTGTATTTCAGCTATATTATATTATTTTACATAAGCATCTTCTGACACTTCAAAGCGGATGATATTGATTGGTGTACACCTAAACAATTATTAATAAACAATTATTAACAACCAGTGCAAGCAAGGCAACGACATAGAGCACTTCTGTAGCATTCTCGACGGACTTGCTTTTGATGTAAATTATAAATCATACTCTACGAACTTTGATCTGCTTTTAAATGTGCTACATGTCTCAGTGATAGTAGATAAAAAACTGTATCATGAGAAATGCATGTCATTTTAGATTTTATTTACTTTGTTTTGTTTAAATTAATGATCTTGTATCTAATAACAGGAGTACGGAAGTAATAAAAGATATGAAATAACATTGTCTTGAGATATTATCATTTACCATGGTTTAGTCGATTTCTTGCTGAAGTAGCATAGAAAATAATATGTGATGGGGGTTTGTCCGTGGGGGTTTTGTCTGTGGGGGTTTTCTCCGCTGGGGGTTTTGTCCCACACTCCTCAAGAAACGCGGGTACAAAACGGTTAGTGATGTCTGATGCATGGAAGTACACACCACGTCTATGGTAGCCGTGGTGGACAAAATCTCTATTATGTATGCGTATATATTCGAATATATATGGATATCAATTCCAATATATGTTCGTATATATCCAGAACCAATCATAGAGCAGTTTTATATATGCATATTAAATAAATTTGTATGCAGATAAAATCATTTCGTATCCATATTAATTCGGGTTCAATCCTATAGATAAAGAAATTAGCTATGCACTAATTTCGGTTTTATCTCCATATTAATTCACATTTATGTGGGACAGTATAATCATTTATATCAGGTATAAATCAACCAATAGAATCGCAGGAATTATACGCCATAGAAATAGCTTCCCAAGTTGCATCCGACTTTTGACCTAACCTGTGTGACCTTTCTTTGTTGACATTCGGTACAAGATTTGATATGTCCGATAGCTTGATAGCCGTTTGCCGTTTTGATAGCTGGAAAGAGTCATATGGCGTATACATATCTCGCTTAGTAGCATTTGCTAGATCCTGTGTTCAATGTGATGATTTTAATCAACGTCACAAAACATTGTTGCAGAAACTTATTAAACAGGGCTATTCCACCAAGCGCCTCCACTCAAAGTTTCTCAAATTTGGCGATACATATCGCATGCTGATAGCAAAATACGAACGTAGCGTGCAAGATCTATGGCGCTACGTTTCGTAACTTGTGTCTAATTCCGCTTAACCCGGGGCTAGGGGCCGTATGAACCCATGTACTTCAAGATCCTCATGGTACTCATATGAACAGTCACAATCAAAGCGTGACTGAGATACATCATTCTTTAGATGACGACTTTACAACGAATATTATGGATTAAGAATACTGATCAGCGATACGGATTTGCTATTTTTGGAACATCATGATGTCTTGCCGGCATCATTGAAAACTGTTGACCGCTTCTCTCTTGCAGGAAACAAGAGTAGTATATAAAGGCGATATCAAGTCAACTTTTCCAGGGAGGTAACTCTTGGTGCCCTTTTTTTCCAGGTTAAAGTATAGGGGGCGCCACATCGCCTTTCACATCTGTGGCGCCTGTGGCGCCAGGGGGCGCCACCAGCTCAAGGTCACGTGGAGGTCAAAAGTAGTTCCGGCAACCTTTAACCTTTGTATTCTTCCGCGGTCTGGTGGTGATGCCGTCACTTCCGCGGACAGAAAGTAGTCCCATGTCAACCACGTGACTTCCAATGTTAATGTATACGGGGAATGCCTTAAAAGAGTATGGGAATAGACGTTTTGTGACCGGGGTGGGTCCCTAGTGGACCGATTGGGTCGAGTGAGGTGTCAAAGTGAAGCGCTCCTCGAGGGCCATTCAGTCATGGGTGGGTGCATGGAAAATTAGGATTTTTTTCCGAAAATATAAAAAGCGAAACACGGACTTTACCCCTAAAATAGGGGAAAACCCATATCAACTCTATGCCAAAAGGGCTAATATCGGTCACCGGGCTTATCGGGGCCTGCCTATCAAGTCAATGGGGTGGGTGCATGTAAAATTAGGATTTGTCCCCGAAAATATAAAAAGCGGAACACGGACTTTACCCCTAAAATATGCGAAAACCCCTATCAACTCTAGACAAAAGGGCTAATATCGGTCCCCGGGCTTATCGGGGCCTGCCTATCAAGTCTATGGGGTGGGTGCATGTAAAATTAGGATTTGTCCCCGAAAACATAAAAAGCGGAACACGGACTTTACCCCTAAAATAGGGGAAAACCCCTATCAACTCTAGCCAAAAGGGCTAATATCGGTCCCCGGGCTTATCGGGGCCTGCCTATCAAGTGGGTGGGTGCATGTAAAATTAGGATTTTTTTCCCGAAAATATAAAAAGCGGAACACGGACTTTACCCCTACAATAGGGGTCTGTATTATACAATATAAGGGAAAATGCCTGTATGGGGTATGGGGATGGTCAATTTTTTTGTGGGTGTTACTATGGGTTGTGGGGTCTCGTTTTTCTCGTCTCGCCGAGAAAAACACAATGGGAGGGGTCCCGGAGCGAATCGGTGAAATTTTTGGGAAAAGTCACCGAGGTCTGTATATAGGCTCATATAGCTCCATACTGGCTATATGGGGATATAGGTTCAACCTGGGAAATTCACACACGTTCATTGTGATATGGGTTGTTTGGATTTGTTTTTCACGTCTCGTCATTTAGAACACGATGGGAAGGGTCTCGGAGCGCAACGGTGACATTTTTGGAAAAGTACCATATAGCCCATATAGTCCCATACTGGCTATATGGGGGTATAGGTTCAACCTGGGAAATTCACACACGTTCATTGTGATATGGGTTGTTTGGATTTGTTTTTCACGTCTCGTCATTTAGAACACGATGGGAAGGGTCCCGGAGCTAAGCGGTGAATTTTTTGGAAAAAGTTCACCGAGGCCTGGGTAGGCCCATAGGCCTATACTGCATGGCTATGGGGTATAGGTCCATACGGGGTGGACGTTTTGGGGTCTAGGTGAGCTCCTAATGATCCTATGGTGTCGTATGAGGTCTTATTTTGAAGCTCTCGTGGAGGAGCATCCGACTGGACTAATAGTTCGTCCGTTTTCAATATTCTGCGCATGCGCAGTCTGGTGGAACTGACGTCATTCTGCGCATGCGCAGTAGAGAAAGTGTATGGAAATAGACATTTTGGCGCCGACATGGGTCACTATGGGTGCGATGGAGTCGTATGAGGTCTTATTTTGAAGCTCTTGTGAAGCAGCATCCGACTAGATTCATGGCTCGTCCGTGTTCAAGAGTCTGCGCATGCGCAGTCTGGTCGTAGTATAGAAAGCAGGCATGTTGGGGATGCGTGGGGGGTGTTTTAACCCACCACTATGGGTCTGTGTTTGTGGTTGGGTGGTGTGGGTTGTGACGTCACTTCCGGGTTTCACTAAAACTACCTCCGAACCCAGAAGAGTTCCAATTTTCCCCGTACACGTAGGGTCCGGATGTTCAACATCCAAGATTTCCTCGGCCCGGCCCGCCCCGGCCGCAGCGCGCTCGCGCGCGGGTTATCCGGCCGCAGCGCGCGCGCGCGCGGGTTCTCCGGCCGCACGCGCGCGCGCGTCATCACCGGAAGTGCGCGGATGAATATCGGATCAAAAGGTCAAAGGTCACATCCAGGCCAGAAGGTCAAAGGTCTCCCTTTCGGCAAGGTTCGGCAACAATGTTGCGGCATCGATATACAGAGCTTGAACCCAAAAAGGGGATTGTAAATTAACCTGGGAAGGATGGGCAGTTCCATTTGGACCAATCAGCGGTCGAGAAAAATAGCCAATGAGCGATCGATAAAAAGAACCAATGGACGGGTACTAGAATTTCGCTCACGTCTGCGCCTACATCCGGGTACTAGAATGCTTTCGCCTACGTCTGCGCCTACATCCGGGTACTAGAATGCTTTCGCCTACGTCCGCGCCTACATCCGGGTTCTTGTACACCCGGGTAATGTTTTCTGGACATGGATGGGTTACCTTTGGCTCCATTCTAGGCCACTGATTGGCTAATACGGTGTTCAAAGCCAGTTTCATGCATTATGCTCATATAGCAAACAAGACAGGGGTTTTTGGTGAGATCTCATTTTGTTTTTTATTCGGTAACAACAACAACGTGAGAACAATCACGTGAACACTGAAGCCCAGAACAGGGGGCTTGTACATTAAAAGAACTGAAGCCCAGAACAGGGGGCTTGTAAACTTAAGCCCAGAACAGGGGGCTTGTGTACATTGAAAGAACTTAAGCCCAGAACGGTGCTTGTACATTGAAATGATGGACGGCCCAGTCATATACGAGTACATCGCGGTCCTCGACCTTGGGGTACTCGTCAAACATCTGTACGATGGTAGATAAGGTTCTGCCCCGGCATCGATGGTACAGGTAAAACAAGCAATATTGTCCGCACACGCTACTGGTCAGGCTTTGCAACGTTTGACTGTTCCAACACCACGTCTCTGTGCCTTGATCCATGAAGTCTGTTAAATCGGGATGGAGGGGTGGCAGGCCGTACGGGTCAAAGTATTCGCCCTGCGCTTCTGTCAAATACACGGCCACCCAATGTTCACCGGGCCGATCCATCGGGTCCGTGTTGAGAACGTAAGCAGCAGGATACATACGGTCTAATGGGAACACATCTCGGGCGAACACCCCTTGAAAGACCATACGTGTCTCTGGGTCATTCTCCAGCACGGTGGTTATCTGGTCTGTATCCATGTTAGGTGGAGAAGTCACACAGGACGTTGCGCGCCTTGTCCACTTGAATGATGTTGTCAAACTCGGCGTAGCAGATCACATTGACGGTGGTCCCGAGGGCTCGTGCAAAGTGGATTTCCAACCGTAAATTGCCTTGCTTGGCCAAGGCCAGCTGATGGTCGTTCTCTAAGGTGGGGGTCAGATCGAAACAGAACAACGTGTATCCGTTCGCGTAGTTCTCCCGACTGATCATATTCCCTTCGTCCTGGTCGATTTGACCGGTGGCTGTAAACAGGCTCTGATAGGCTCGAATGAAATTCCTGCGCCCAAAGTTCGGTGTTAAGGCCGTGGCTGGGACCTGTTGTCCGTCCACATGCAGGGCCACAAAATTGATGCCGAAATGTTTAAAGTCAAACGGGTTCTCTGGGTAGGCTCCGCTGAAACTGGTATTTTCCACACAGGCCAGGATCAATCGCTTGGGTAGTTCCCCCAGGAACAGGTTTTCTTTGTTGGCGCTCATATTTCCAGCAAGCACAGAGAACACTTTGGTTTGTACACGTCGGATAGGGTACTGGGCTGGTTTTGTTTCCAAGGCTTTCATGTGTCCCAATTGAACGGCTGGATTCGGTTTCACTTTTCGGACATACAGGACTGCGTCTTGGATGACAATCTTATAGTCAGCTGCATGCCCGTCTACGTTAGTGGCCATCAATGCGAAGGTCGGAGGCGCCCGTATCAGTCGGATTTTGATGGGGATCTTGTTCAAGAGGTACCGGTCTTGCATGAAAATGTCTGCGTGCAGTCGACCCATGAGATCCACCGAGGCACCGTTCGCGGTGAAAGCCTTCCGTTTGTTATATCTTTCATTGTCCACCGTGTCCATGTGCTCGGCTGTGTCCTCGTAGAATAAAGCGGCTGTCAGCTGAGATTTTTTAGCCTCTAGTCCATACGACAACGGTGTCTCGATGTAGGCTCGATAGGGGTACGTGTTGGTCGAGTCACTGATGAGTTTGTCGCTGAGAAAAATATCCACCTGTTGAAACATCGAGTGCAGCCAGAGATTCGTCGGGCCCACCGTTGCAGCTTGGATGATTCTGGAGCCATCCCCATTGAAGACCTTGGCTTTCACATACAAGTACGTATGGGCTAAATCCACATAGGCCGTATCCGCATTACTGATGGTGAACTCGATGGGCCCTGCTTCGTTGATGCTGGAGAGCGGGAGATGCTCCACCCATAATCCTTGTTCGGCACTGGTCTGTGTGGGCGGCACGGTCCACAAATCAAATTCACTGTTGGTGGAGGGGCAGGACTCTGCGTGGATCAAGGGCATGGTTAAGAAAAGATATCCTGGGTGTTCGATGTGCGTCGTCGCTGGGTCGGTCGTCGACTGGTGCGTGGTCTCGGTGGTGCAGGTCTTTTATTCCCTACCCTGCGTTGTACTTTGGCCACCAAGACGCCTCCCGCTTCTTTGGCCCGCCGTTTCAAGGCTTCTTTGGGTGCCGTGCCCCCCAAGACATAACCGGCCACTTGCAGTCCACTGCGTACCGCTTGTTTGCCGATTGATTTCACCCCACGCGTCACCAAGGGCAGGAACGTTTTGACGATGCTCCCGAGTATGTTCCCCAGCCCATGTCCTCGTTGCATGCGTGCACCACTAAAGACGGGAAGGCCACCCCCGGCCTGTTGGGCATAATAGTTCATATAGCTGCGTGCATCGCACTCATAAGGGACCATCATTATACAAAGTGGGGTGCACGTGCTTGTCGAAAATGAAGTGTCAGCACCACTTTTCCTCGTTCGAATGCCACCGGTCGTCCCGTGTCATCTCTTATATCCACCGTGATAGTGTTGATGTCGGTTTGTCGTACGGGTAGGTAGAGCATGTGGGTGAAACTGTGGGTGACTTGATCTCCATACGTCTTTTTAATGGGGACCACCCGTAACAGAGGTGTGTTGATATCGCCCACGATGTGGTTGTCGACTACGTCCGAGTAGACGTAGAGTCCGTACATACCCGACTTCATATCCATCGGGGTCTGGCCATGGTCCTCGGATGGACCCGTGTAGGTCGCGAGAGCGCGACCCAGCATTTGCTGTAGGATAGGACTCAGTACGACACTCCGTTGGCGGTGAGGAGGATCTGTGCCTTGCCGTTGTGTGCGTTGTAATCGAAGTCCACGTGATTCCTGAAGGGAAAGGATTTGATGGGTTTTGAAACATTCGTGACCTCCCGTAGAGCCTTATAATGCGACAGTCTTGTCAGTCCCTGCATGAACTCCTTGAGGGTATCGTATTGGCCTTCCGGGGGGGGTAGTCGGGTGTTTATGCCTTCGTAGGTCACCTCGTACCACACTTCATTGGCTCGCACGTTGTACCACGAGTAAGGGTATTGGATATCCACGAGGCCACATTCCCATCGTCCAGGTAAATGCAACGGTTGCGGTAATTGGGTGACGTACTTGGCCAAGGTGTTGTCAGGAAACACATCCAGCGAACTGTTACTGGGTAGGGTGAGGTAAAACATGGCGACTGAGCTGTCCTGCTGCTGCTGTTGGTTTTAATAGGTGTTCCAGGCCTTGGGCGGTTGTGTCCGGCGTCGTGTTCGTCGCGGTGACTTGCTACGTGTCACGGCTCTGGAGATGTGGGGTGTCTTGATCAAGGGTGGTTTTTTAAAGGTCTGAAAAGAAGGTGTCCGTTGTGGTGGTGGTGTTTTGGGGGGTGACTCCGGTTCCCATTCGTCTTCCCAAGAAGGTAGTGGGTCACCCGACGATTGCTGGGTCCGCTGCATAAAGGCCCAGCGGTGGGGATTCCCCACCAATTCCTGTGGTACATGCATGTCTTTCAAGCCATGGGCGAAGACCTCCCATCCTCGAGGATCCGTGTGCGACCTGCGTTGACGCATCAGGTCATTCACTAAATCCGTCATGTGGGTCCCGGGGACCACCTGATCCTGTACCAGGAGTTCGCCTTTATCATTCCAAGTAATGTTAGGATTGTGTTTCATCCGTTGTAATACCAGGCCAGCTTGTTTCTTGAACGATGCAGGTACACTCTTCAGCACTTCGTCTTCGACCCACTGTGGGGCTGTGGGTGGTACCCCTGGTAATGGCAGCTGTTGGAGCGGTGCTGAGGCAGGCAGTGTGTCACGTGGTGGTGGTGGTGGTGGTGGTGGTGGGGTGGAGAGGGTTTTGTATTGGTCCATGCACGTCATGTACCGTTGAAGCGTCTCATTGTACCGTTGTACTTTCTCACTGTCGCTTAACCCCGGTCCCTGTAAGATCTGTTGCATCTCTCCATCGAGGGTGTTTATGGTCTTCACCGTAGGTGGGACAGGGTAGGGCGATTGGAGGTTTTGAAGGAACCGTGGTTCGACGAGGACCATTTTTGTCGTGTGGTTCATTGTGGGCCGAAGAGTCCACCCAATACTGGACCCAACACGGAAGCGGCCAACGGTGCTAAGATGGCCCCGAGAAAGCCTCCTTCCTGTAACACCTTTTTCTTTTGTGTTTGAGGGACCCGCTTCTGGACTAGGGTTCGACGACCTGTCTTATGCTTGGCCAACTTGGTCTTCTGAGCCGGAGTCAGTGGTACGTTGCCTTTTAACAGGTTGTACCCGATCTCGCACAGACAACGTACAAGGCCAGGGTCCGCACCGCTTACAATGGTTCGGACCAACTCGGGTGAACAGACAACAAGGCCGTCCGACGCTCCGTGTATTGAACACGGAGCGTCGGAGCGTGCTTCCGTACTCGCGCAGACATCATGTACAACTAATACTAGAACCCACAACTCTGCTCTTTTTATCTACTTCAGAGAACAGAGACAAAGTCAACCATGCTGTGGTATTAATTCTTTTTATTATCCCCATCATCAAACACACACACCCCAGCTGGGGGCGCCACTGTGGATGTGTTTACATTATTTTTGCATGTACACGTGGTGGGTCTCTCCGGGAAAGATGCCGGTCCGTAGTCGAAGGTGGTCGGGGGTGGCTTGCTTGAGGTCGAAGAGCATATACCCGTGCTGAGGGGTTGTGGCATCTTTGAAGGCTTCCAACGCAAACGGTGTGCGGTCGGGATACATCTGTCTCGCCAGGTGCAGCAGTTGAGTGGTATCTCTCGGGTTTTTGAAGACCACCAGGTAGTGGGCATTTAAGCTGATGTTCCGATGTTCTTTGTTTTTACTGAATAGATTCTGCACAATGTAGATGATGCTGAGCCGTCGATGATGGCTGCCTTTGGTAAAGAGTTGGGTGACCCTCGCATCCGTCTCCGCCATGAGATCATTCAGAACCACCAAGGTGCCGGGTTCCAAATCGGCCAGGTTGGGTAGGCCTTCCACGAACGTGATGTGGGGCATTGCTGCATACGCTGCCTGCCATTCTCCGTAACACCACACGAAGTGCGTTTTGCCGTAGCCCGTCGGTCCTGCGATGACGCAAGTGAAGGGATGCTGCCACCGAGGGTCCATGGTTCGAGGTGTATGCGCTGTCGTGGTAACCCGCTCTTGTAAATTTGGTACGAGTGAACTGGTGTAGTGGTGGTGGGTACAACGTCGGTCGTCGTTGTCTGTTCACTACGAGTGATGATGGTGGTGGGTACAACGTCGGTCGTCGTTGTCTGTTCAGTGTGAGGGATGAAATCCGGTGGGTTTTCAGACGTAGTGTGTGTACTTGGTGTAGGTGTGGAGCTTGGTGTGGAGCTCGATGGGGCTTGTACACGGGGTGTGGTGGTGACTGGGCTCGATACGGGGTTGACTGGTGCTATCTGTAGACCGGTTTCACTGATGGCTGGTGTTCTCAGTTGGTTAAGTAGCGTGCTGACATAGGCTACGTCGTAAAACACACCTCCGTACAACACACTCAGCAGGGTTAGCACTATCACCACAAAGCCCACTTGCGCTTTGCGCGTTTTGGGAGACGCTGTGTTCAGAGGCAGCTGCTGTTTGTCCATAGCACTGTGGTCGGACGTGGAATGAAGGTTGACGGCAGTGGTGTCTGGCTTTATAGTCGTTTCACCTGGTTGGCAGCGACCCAGGAATTGAAGGAACTGGGCCAGCCTTGCCATTTGACGAAATGAAACAGTTTGCCACGTCGACGTTCCGTTTTCAAAATCTGCTCCACCGTGTAGTAGTCTTGCTGTGTTTTTACGACAGGCTGTAATTCCGTCTCGTAAAACGTCCCTAGCAACGGTTCCCCTTGAAGATCTTCCAGTTCATAGACTCGCTGCTGTCGGGGTAGGCGCCGTTTAATCAGGAAGTGCTCATCGCTCCAGTTGGGCAAGTAACTTTTCTCGAACTTGCCCTTGACTTTACTGATCCGTACAGGGTCCCCGACCTTGTACACCGCCTTCGTCGTTCGCTGCGATTGCCTGGGGTACAAGACACGCCGGACTTGGGCTTCATTGCGTTGGGTGACGGTAATGGGGGCTCTCTCTATACTCCTGTGATAGGCTCGATTGTAACCACTCACAAGTTTCGGGAGAACATCGATGTACCGCCTTGTATTCTTATAGGTGAAATATTTATACATGCGGCCTTTGAATGTCCTGTTGAACCTTTCCACCACGGAAGACTTGGTCTCGTTCTGGGATTTCAGAAACTGTTGGAACGGTCTGTTGAGGAATTCCGTGCCTTCGTCGGTTTGCAAATACAAAGGTTTGCGCCCGGTCTTGAAGATGTCTTTGAACGCCGCTATGAGATTCGCACCCGTTTTCGTCCGGATGGGTACCACCCACGCATACTTGGATAGGATATCGATGCACGTCAAGATATACCGATTCCCATCGTTGTGTTTGGTAAAGGCGCTCATATCGACCAAATCCGCTTGCCACTGGGCATCTATTCCTCCCACGATGACCCGGTTCCGTAGAAAATGGCGACGGACAGATCGATGTAAGGTATAGGTGTCTTGTCTTCTTAACCAATCTCGGACTTGGGCACGTTGTATCCCCTGGGGTTTGGCCGCTCGATAGAGAGCCGACAATGCACTATAGGCTGCCGGACTGTCGGGACTGTAGTATAAGAGTGTAGACATATCTTCATCAAATACGTCTACTTACTCCCAAACTGCATTTACTCTGGAAGATTTATTTAACAATCACAAAAAGTTTCTCAGGGAAAGAGGTATTTGTCTTCCAACCAATCATAACGACATACCAAAAATATACTGGACTCCCAAAATGCATAAATCACCATACAAAGCTAGATTCATAGCTGGTTCTAGAAGCTGCACCACCAAGCTTCTTTCAACCCTATTGACGAGGGCCCTTCAGGAGGTAAAAGCATTTTGGGAAAGGTATTGCGCCACTATTTCTAAGAACTCTGGCGTTGAATGTATGTGGATATTGAAAAACTCAAAATGTCTTACGGAAGAACTTGATGCTAAAGGTCACATACCGTACAGACATGTATCCACATGGGATTTCTCGACTCTCTATACTACAATCCCTCATCAGGACCTTATTGACCGTCTAAGTTCATTAATAGTATCTGTGTTCAAGAAAACTGATCGTAGATATATTAATGTCGGAAGCCATAAAGCATTCTTTAGCTCGACTACATACAAGAGATATCATTCATGGGATGTTTCTTTGTTTATAGAGTTGCTTGAATTTCTCATTAAAAATATCTATGTGAAATTTGGCAACACAATATATCAGCAGCATATAGGTATTCCAATGGGTACTAATTGTGCACCCCTGTTGGCTGACCTGTATCTGTTCTCTTATGAATATGACTATATGCAGGCGCTTTCAAAAACCGATCCATTCAAAGCCCGTTCCTTCTCATTCACCAAACGCTATATAGACGATCTTCTCGCTGTGGATAATCGCTATATAAATGACGCAGTGAAGGATATATATCCACCTTCACTGGATTTGAAGGAAACTACAGATAGCCCTACAGGCACATCTTATTTAGATCTCTATCTCTATAAAAATGAAGCGGACATTCTCTCTCGTCGACTTTATGACAAAAGAGATGATTACAATTTCGACATCGTAAACTATCCCTTTCTGGATAGTAATATTCCAGTGGGACCTGCATATGGCGTATACATATCTCGCTTAGTAGCATTTGCTAGATCCTGTGTTAAATGTGATGATTTTAATCAACGTCACAAAACATTGTTGCAGAAACTTATAAAACAGGGCTATTCCACCAAGCGCCTCCACTCAAAGTTTCTCAAATTTGGCGATACATATCGCATGCTGTTAGCAAAATACGAACGTAGCGTGCAAGATCTATGGCGCTACGTTTCGTAACTTGTGTCTAATTCCGCTTAACCCGGGGCTAGGGGCCGTATGAACCCATGTACTTCAAGATCCTCATGGTACTCATATGAACAGTCACAATCAAAGCGTGACTGAGATACATCTTTTTTTTAGATGACGACTCTATAACGAATATTATGGATTAAGAATACTGATCAGCGATACGGATTTGATATTTTTGGAACATCATGATGTCTTGCCGGCATCATTGAAAACTGTTGACCGCTTCTTTCTTGCAGGAAACAAGCCTATGTTTATGTATACTATGATTGTCTTTTTGAATCTGGTGCTAATACTGTTATGTGGAAAATGGAATAGGTCTTTGGATTATGGACGCGGATATTCTCTAATGGACGACGGCTGGATTATGAATGATGGACTAGACGCTTGTAATCCAACACCTTCTCCCAGCGCTTCATGGTGACAAATGATGATGGATCCTGACTCTATCGTTTAATTATAACGGGTATATCTTGGGCCGGAGTTTCTTTCTGATTTTCTTCGTTGGCTTCCACAGTGTCCATGGTAAATGACCAGTCCAATTCGTCTGATGACCGCTTGATAAGCACTTGATCCACATCTACCACGGCATCTTCCAATGCAGACCATAGATCAGGGTGAAGGGTAAACTGCACTGTACCCCCACCTAGCCGAGCCAATTGAGCAAAGAAAGGGCCGCGTCGGATGTACACATCGTGACACAAGTGGACGAGGTCGCCGTCCAGTTCACCAGACAACACCCGTTTGAATTTGGTCCAGCCCTCCCAGAACAGACGAATGTGGGCCGGGCACGGTTGTGTAGGGTCTGCATCACAGATATCTCCCACCTCCTCCATGATATCGACCTTATCCGCATAAACGTGCAGGAAAACCTCGGGGGTCAAGCTGAGATACGCCAGTATTATATGCTCCGTCATGGTCAGTACGTGAATGGTACCAGATCTGACTGTCTCTCGTATTTATAGGGAGATCCCCGTGAGATCAAAGGATCGGGTGGTCAAAGTCTAGCCGGGTAATCAATGGCATCGTCGTCTGGTTCATTGCTAGACATTTGTTCATTGGGTTCTGCCGCCGCTTCTCTCAGGGCACGAGCCCACTCCAACTCGTGTGATGACCGCTCGTCCGGTGTAAACAGCTGGGCCACGATAGGCACCACTTTCTCGAAGGCTGTCCACAGATCGGGGTCTAGGGTGAAGCCTCGCGTAGGGTCTTGGTAGCGGCCCAGGCGTGGGAAGAAGGGTCCACGGTATACGTAGATGGCATTGTCTATGTGGATGAGGTGTCCGTCGAGCTCGCCGCTCAACACCCGTTTAAATTTGGTCCAGCCGTCACGGTGTAGCGTAACCGTATTCGATACGGTCTCAGCGCGCGACCAGCAAACATCTCCACGGTCTTCCACGAGGGTGACTTTATCTTCATAGACGTGTAACCCCACCCGGGGTGTAAGGGGAAGGATGGCTCGTAGAACTGGTGACATGGTTGACCCAATGACGATCGGTGAATGACGCACACTGTGTCTGACCCTCGTATTTATAGTCAGGTGCCACTGGCAATGCCACAGCGCCAGGGTCAATAGGGCACAGACCATGACTAGGCCAACCAGCCGTCGCTGATTCCGCCGTGAGCGCTCGTGGTCCATAGCCCGAGCATCAAGGACGGCTGTCATAGTCCAGTAGTGGTGAGTGATGGCACACCTCTCCATCGAGTGCACTCTGTCGAGGACCGCTTCTGTGAACTCGTTCAGGATCTGGCGTCGCCTCTCGTTGTCGTCGCCATCTGAAAACATGGACCGAACCACTGCTCGGTAACCCGTGAGTGAATTAACCACGGTCGCATGCTGTAAAATGCGAGTCGCATAGGGACGGGTGTCCGTCATGGCTGTGAAACCGTAGGAATGAAGGTGTAGGATCCAGAGAGATGTGTTTTATAGACCATGTCACACATGCGCGCCTAGACGTAGCTCTACGGGTGTAGTCCGTGATACGTACTACTCTGATGGGTTAGTCCAAAAAAGAGAGCAACAACAACTCAGATTACAGATCAATCCTTTTATTATGCGTAAATGGGACGTAACCTGTGAACATGATAGGACATGTACTGACCTGTCTGTGGGGTTTTTCCACAATGTCGTTCACCTTCGTGTCTTTTCGGGTACGTCCGTGTCTTTTCGGGTACGTCCGTGTCTTTTCGGTGAAGTTCGTGTCTTTTCGGTGACGTCCGTGTCTTTTCGGTGACGTCCGTGTCTTTTCGGGTATGTATGAGGGTCTTGAGGGGGGCGACTGTATGTGACGAGTTGTATGTGTTTTTCTCCGTGACGTCCGTGTCTATCATCCGGGCACTTCACGTCTGCGCCTGCATTGGGGTATGTATGAGGGTCTTCATGCGCGCGCTGCGGATTGACCCACGCACTTCCGGTGATGCCGCGCACTTCCGGATTACCCGCGCGCGAGCGCGCTGCGGCCGGGACGGGCCGGGCCGGAGAAATCTTGGATGTTGAACATCCGGATCCTACGTGTACGGGGAAAATTGGAACTCTTCTGGGTTCGGAGGTAGTTTTAGTGAAACCCGGAAGTGACGTCACAACCCACACCACCCAACCACAAACACGGACCCATAGTGGTGGGTTAAAACACACCCCCACGCATCCCCCAACATGCCTGCTTTCTATACTACGACCAGACAGAATTTGGTCCAGCCCTCCCAGAACAGACGAATGTGGGCCGGGCACGATTGTGTAGGGTCCGCATCACAGATGTCTCCCACTTCCTCCATGATATCGACCTTATCCGCATAAACATGCAGGAAAACCTCGGGGGTCAAGCTGAGATACGCCAGTATTATATGCTCCGTCATGGTCAGTACGTGAATGGTACCAGATTTGACTGTCTCTCGTATTTATAGGGAGAACCCCGTGAGATCAAAGGATCGGGTGGTCAATGTCTAGCCGGGTAATCAATGGCATCGTCGTCTGGTTCATTGCTAGACATTTGTTCATTGGGTTCTGCCGCCGCTTCTCTCAGGGCACGAGCCCACTCCAACTCGTCTGATGACCGCTCGTCCGGTGTAAACAGCTGGGCCACGATAGGCACCACTTTCTCGAAGGCTGTCCACAGATCGGGGTCTAGGGTGAAGCCTCGCGTAGGGTCTTGGTAGCGGCCCAGGCGTGGGAAGAAGGGTCTACGGTGTACGTAGATGGCATTGTCTATGTGGATGAGGTGTCCGTCGAGCTCGCCGCTCAACACCCGTTTAAATTTGGTCCAGCCGTCACGATGTAGCGTAACCGTATTCGATACGATCTCAGTGCGCGACCAGCAAACATCTCCACGGTCTTCCACGAGGGTGACTTTATCTTCATAGACGTGTAACCCCACCCGGGGTGTAAGGGGAAGGATGGCTCGTAGAACTGGTGACATGGTTGACCCAATGACGATCGGTGAATGACGCACACTGTGTCTGACCCTCGTATTTATAGTCAGGTGCCACTGGCAATGCCACAGCGCCAGGGTCAATAGGGCACAGACCATGACTAGGCCAACCAGCCGTCGCTGATTCCGCCGTGAGCGCTCGTGGTCCATAGCCCGAGCACCAAGGACGGCTGTCATAGTCCAGTAGTGGTGAGTGATGGCACACCTCTCCATCGAGTGCACTCTGTCGAGGACCGCTTCTGTGAACTCGATCAGGATCTGGCGTCGCCCCTCGTTGTCGTCGCCATCTGAAAACATGGACCGAACCACTGCTCGGTAACCCGTGAGTGAATTAACCACGGTCGCATGCTGTAAAATGTGAGTCGCATAGGGACGGGTGTCCGTCATGGCTGTGAAACCGTAGGAATGAAGGTGTAGGATCCAGAGAGACGTGTTTTATAGACCATGTCACACATCTAGACGTAGCTCTACGGGTGTAGTCCGTGATACGTAGTATTCTGATGGGTTAGTCCAAAAAGGAGAGCAACAACAACACAGATTACAGATCAATCCTTTTATTATGCGTGAATGGGACGTAACCTGTGAACATGATAGGACATGTACTGACCTGTCTGTGGGGTTTTTCCACAATGTCGTTCACCTTCGTGTCTTTTCGGGTACGTCCGTGTCTTTTCGGTGAAGTTTGTGTCTTTTCGGTGACGTCCGTGTCTTTTCGGTGACGTCCGTGTCTTTTCGGTGACGTCCGTGTCTTTTCGGGTATGTATGAGGGTCTTGAGGGGGGCGACTGTATGTGACGACTTGTATGTGTTTTTCTCCGTGACGTCCGTGTCTATCATCCGGGCACTTCACGTCTGCGCCTGCATTGGGGTTTGTATGAGGGTCTTCATGCGCGCGCTGCGGATTCATCCACGCACTTCCGGTGATGCCGCGCACTTCCGGATAACCCGCGTGTACGGGGAAAATTGGAACTCTTCTGGGTTCGGAGGTAGTTTTAGTGAAACCCGGAAGTGACGTCACAACCCACACCACCCAACCACAAACACGGACCCATAGTGGTGGGTTAAAACACACCCCCACGCATCCCCCAACGTGCCTGCTTTCTATACTACGACCAGACTGCGCATGCGCAGACTCTTGAACACGGACGAACCATGAGTCCAGTCCGATGCTGCTTCACAAGAGCTTCAAAATAAAACCTCATACGACTCCATCGGACCCATAGTGACCCATGTCGGCGCCAAAATGTCTATTTCCATACACTTTCTCTACTGCGCATGCGCAGAATGACGTCAGTTCCACCAGACTGCGCATGCGCAGAATATTGAAAACGGACGAACTATTAGTCCAGTCGGATGCTCCTCCACGAGAGCTTCAAAATAAGACCTCATACGACACCATAGGACCATTAGGAGCTCACCTAGACCCCAAAACGTCCACCCCGTATGGACCTATACCCCATAGCCATGCAGTATAGGCCTATGGGCCTACCCAGGCCTCGGTGAACTTTTTCCAAAAAATTCACCGCTTAGCTCCGGGACCCCTCCCATCGTGTTCTAAATGACGAGACGTGAAAAACAAGACCAAACAACCCATATCACAATGAACGTGTGTGAATTTCCCAGGTTGGACCTATACCCCATAGCCAGCCTATGGGCCTACACAGGCCTCGGTGAGCTTTTTCCAAAAATTTCACCGTTTCGCTCCGGGACCCTTCCCATCGTGTTCTAAATGACGAGACGTGAAAAACAAATCCAAACAACCCATATCACAATGAACGTGTGTGAATTTCCCAGGTTGAACCTATACCCCCATATAGCCAGTATGGGACTATATGAGCTATATGGTACTTTTCCAAAAATTTCACCGTTCCGCTCCGAGAGACCCTTCCCATCGTGTTCTAAATGACGAGACGTGAAAAACAAATCCAAACAACCCATATCACAATGAACGTGTGTGAATTTCCCAGGTTGAACCTATACCCCCATATAGCCAGTATGGAGCTATATGAGCCTATATACAGACCTCGGTGACTTTTCCCAAAAATTTCACCGATTCGCTCCGGGACCCCTCCCATTGTGTTTTTCTCGGCTAGACGAGAAAAACGAGACCCTACAACCCATAGTAACACCCACAAAAAAATTGACCATCCCCCATACCCCCATACAGGCATTTCCCCTTATATTGTAAAATACAGACCCCTATTGTAGGGGTAAAGTCCGTGTTCCGCTTTTTATATTTTCGGAAAAAAATCCTAATTTTACATGCACCCACCCCATTGACTTGATAGGCAGGCCCCGATAAGCCCGGGGACCGATATTAGCCCTTTTGGCTAGAGTTGATAGGGTTTTCCCCTATTTTAGGGGTAAAGTCCGTGTTCCGCTTTTTATATTTTCGGGGACAAATCCTAATTTTACATGCACCCACCCCATTGACTTGATAGGCAGGCCCCGATAAGCCCGGGGACCGATATTAGCCCTTTTGTCTAGAGTTGATAGGGGTTTCCCCCTATTTTAGGGGTAAAGTCCGTGTTCCGCTTTTTATATTTTCGGGGACAAATCTTAATTTTACATGCACCCACCCCATTGACTTGATAGGCAGGCCCCGATAAGCCCGGGGACCGATATTAGCCCTTTTGGCTAGAGTTGATAGGGGTTTTCCCCTATTTTAGGGGTAAAGTCCGTGTTTCGCTTTTTATATTTTCGGAAAAAAATCCTAATTTTCCATGCACCCACCCATGACTGAATGGCCCTCGATGAGCGCTTCACTTTGACACCTCACTCGACCCAATCGGTCCACTAGGGACCCACCCCGGTCACAAAACGTCTATTCCCATACTCTTTTTAGGCATTCCCCGTATACATTAACATTGGAAGTCACTTGGTTGACATGGGACTACTTTCTGCCCGCGGAAGTGACGGCATCACCACCAGACGGCGGAAGAATACAAAGGTTGAAGGTTGCCGGAACTACTTTTGACCTCCACGTGACCGTGAGCTGGTGGCGCCCCCTGGCGCCGCAGAGGTGAAAGGCGATGTGGCGCCCCCTATACTTTAACCTGGAAAAAAGGGTACCAAGAGTTACCTCCCTGGAAAAGTTGACTTGAAATCGCCTTTATATACTACTAACAAGCCTATGTGTATGTATACTATGATTGTCTTTTTGAATTTGGTGCTAATACTGTTATATGGAATATGGAATAGGTCTTTGGATTATGGACGCGGATATTCTCTAATGGACGACGGCTGGATTATGAATGACGGACTAGACGCTTGTAACAATAATTTACCAAATGCAAAGATTTTAATATCCAGACTCTTATAGCCACCACTTTCACATCGCATTGTCAATGCACGTTTTAACTGTACTGATCTTCTAAGTCGTATGTTTCCTATGCTCCTCCAAGGAAACTAGGTAAGCCATAGCCATTTTACGTACCATATTGTAGAATTGATAGAAAATATTCATTCATAGAATATAACCTAATGTGTCTTACCCATCTTCATACACATGCCGATTTCTCCGTTCACACACGTCGAAGTGTGGACCTTGATCTTTCCACGACCAAAGCAGCGTTTTAAATACGATGTATCAGCAATTACATTTAGAATGCAAACAACTAATTGTATACCCTGTAACAGTAGTACCAGAAGTCCATAAAACTAGAAGTGTCCAACGATCACTTAGACTAGGTAGGCTGCAATGGCCACCGTCACCTTCCTACAACGCTTCATGTGACGTAAGACATAAAATTTTCACTTTGCGCCGATCGGATTGCAGTCGTTATTAGTCAGCAATTGTCGGCATCTGAATTACCAAAATTTGAACTGAGGAATCATGGGAATTATCTGGCGCACGCAGTCTGGCCGTACGCTACGATACGGTGACCTAAAAAGTTAAATATTGCCAATTTTCCGTCTGTGCTGACACCGGAGTCAACATTTATTTCGGAAGATCCAAACTCTGCCCAACGTAGGCCTACTTTTACCTTTCGACTCCTGTTGTATTCTTTTACACATTAGTTCGATATCGTACAAGGACAATAAAATTTCAATCGAGTATGGTCGAAGTTCATTCATTCTGGGGACCCAGGTCAATAGTACCTTGTAGACTCTGGGAGATAATACGGAAAGTTCATTTATTTGCTTTTCTTCTAAACTGATGGCCCCCTACCGGGTGGGCATGATATTACTATATATGTCTTTGCTATTTTCTTTTATTGTGCATCTAAAATCCCGAATTCCCTCATCTATCATGTTCCTTCGAACTACAGACATTTGGTGATTCGAATGGCTTTATGTTTACACAATATATCACCAACAAGTTTGAATCAGGTCGAATTCAAAGAAATGATTTGACCCACTCGTCGTATAAGCATCAATTTTCCGCGGTAAGCGTAAAGGTCATTATATGACGTAACCAACTCTGGCGACCAATGAACATTCAATTTTCTTACAACCGAAGTTCAAAATACTACAGAAATATCACGTGATAAGCAGGCGTGCCAGATTGGCACACGCCACAGTATATGTAACGGCTAGACCCAGAGAGAAAACGAAAGAGGGAAGCTGTTGAACTTAGCGAAGTGCTTATTTGCATATGAATAGACTTCCTAGAGGGATATATTAATTAATTATTATTGTTACCAGTATTCGTAACTAACGGTCAACAGATATTTTTGTTTCCTTGGAAATACAAATAAATCAACCCGCATCGCCACGAGGAGTTCACATATGCCAGCCGCGATTTTGATGATTTTCAGTGATATGCAGTGTCGCGGCCTCTCACAAAACACCCATGATTCACTGCGCCACCTTCGGCGGTTCGACTCAGGATGCTGAAGTTGCATTCGTGGCTGTTTCAGTCGTTTCATGACATTCCAAAATTGTCTCCCCTGGTAGTTCGCCAGTTCCCGCTAGGGGACAATGTTTTCAACTGGAGGCGCTTATACGGATCACATGCCGTCGATGATACTGAATACATCGTTGGACACTTCTAGTTTTATGAACTTCTGGTAGTACTTATGCATTCGTTTACGCCCTCTCTAACAGTTTTCCGATTAGGGACCATGCAAAATTTATCGATGGGGTAGGACCGGTGCAAAAAGTGGGGGGACCAGAGCTTTTTCTCACGCTTTTGTATGTAGGACATGAACTTTTTTTTACGTTGCTATCCATAGGAACAAGAGTTATTTTTCCAAAAAAAAAAAAAAAAAAAAAATACGAAGCTGAGCATCTGAAAACACGTCGGCTGTGGGGTCTCGATTCGATAGGCTTATGGCCATATGATGCAAGTTTAGTGTGCCCAGGGATAGCTGTTGCTATGTTGGTAATAAGATTTCAAACTTAACAGTTGAATGATATCCGAAATGTGTATCATTAATGATATTGCATAAATTAAAGATGGCCACGAAGGCTTCCGTCCAATCAAAAAAACCGGTTTGGTAATCAATTGAAAGACTCTTGATGTATCGATGATGTTCACCAACTTTAATATTGAACAGCTGAATTGTATCAGAGATATGTACATGTATCATCAAAGATTGCATAAATTGAAGATGGCCACCAAGGTTTCCGCCAAATCAGAAAAAAACGGTTTGGTAATTAATGGAAGTCGCTTGATGCCGCGATGATCTATACTAACTTTCGTTTTGAACAGTTGAATGGTATCAGAGATATGAATCATTAATGATTTTACATAAATTAATGATGGCCGCACAAATGCAGGCTAGTGTGGAGGACCACTGTTCCATATTTTGACAAATGTTCTGAGAACTCAAACATCTTGATTTGTGGGGTGATCTGCTGAAGCTGCAACAGTATTGAAAGCATACATGTAGATCAAACTTTCCATGTATAGCTGTACATGTAAATTTTTGTCCAACAAAAACCATGCCGGGTATCACTGCAAAAGTACGAAGTCCAAACCGCGATAATTTGGACAAATATTAATATTTCATGTCACCAATATCACATGCACATCCTCAAATCATGTGCAGCAAGTGTCAAAATCATCAAATGAGAGTTGACAGCTTCATCAACTTGCCATATACAGTTGTACATGTATGTACAGGCGTACATGTATGTACATTATCATTGGCAGTTTACTAAGTCCAAACCCTTTTAATTTGAACAAAAAATAATAAATAGCACAGGTACATCCTCTAATCATAAGAAACATGTGTACAAAGTTTCATAATCATCCAATGACAGCTCACAACTGCAACAAACTTTCTATGTACAGGTATACATGTACACTTTTGCTACACAAAAATCCGTGTCATTTCCCAATTTGGACAAAAATTAATGTTTCATCTCATAAATAGCACAGGTATATCCTCTGATCCTACGAAACTGGTGTACCAAATTTCATAATCATCCAGTAGCAGCTGACAACCGAAAATAAACTTTGTACAGCGGTGCATGAGCAATTTTGCTAAGCAAAAACATAATCATTAGATTTCAATATTGGAGCGGCCCTAGAATCTCCTGGGGTAGTGCCACAACTGACCCCCCTAGTGGAGTACCACCGAAATGTGCAAAAGTATATGTGCATATCACACATTGGTTGGGGGATGGTGTTTACAGATGCGGCTCGACAATCCCGGGTACATGTATGGCACAGCATAGATAAGACTAGCACTTTTTTTTACCTAAGATCCAGATAGGACCCAAAGTTTTTTTGGTTCTAAGATTAGGGGGACCAAGGATGTTTTTAGTCGATTTTCCTTGTTGCACCGCTCCTACCCCATCGATAAATTTTGCATGGTCCCTTATATATATATGATGTCTGTTTACGATTTAAACAGTGTTTTAAGTTTCTAACTTTTAAGCTTTTACTTGTTAAGCTAAGCTCAAATTTTTAATTGCACAACTCACTAACTGTATATAGCTTTTTGTTAACCTGTAATTGCATTTCGATACGAATACCAAATTTGAGAAGAATCCGATGAGCAGTTTCAGATTTTTCCACCAGGTGTCGCCACCAGTATGCAGACGCAGGTGAAATACAATCCCAAGGGACATGGCATGGTATCTGCATACCAAATTGGAGAAAAATCTGATGAGCGAAATCAAATTTAGAGCGACATCATATGTCATGATATATTCATACCAGATTTAAGAAGAATCTGACGAGCGGTTCTCAAGTTATTACCCGGAAACAAATCTGGTATTTCGCCACCAGGTGGCACCACCTGTAAGTAAAAGTGAGCGAAAGGCAATCCCACGCAACATCTCCTGGCATGATACATGCATGCTAAATTTGAGGAGATCCCGATGAGCAGTTCTCAAGTTAATGGCTGAAAACAAATTTTTATTTTAACACCTGGTGGCGCCACCTATAGGCGCAAGTGGGCGAAATGCAATCGCAAGCGCCATCTTAGGTCCTGGTATTACCCGGAGACAAATTTGGGATTTTGCCACCAGGTGGCGCCACCTGTAAGTGCAAGTGAGTGAAAGGCAATCCCATGCAACATCTCCTGGCAGGGTACATGCATGCTAAATTTGAGAAGAATCCGATCAACATGCAGTTCTCAAGTTATTGGTCAAAAACGAATTTCAGATTTTGTCAACAGGTGGCGTCACTTTCTGAGCAGAAGTGGATAAGGCAATCCCAAGCAACATCTCATGGCAAGGTACAATGTATATGCATGCCTAATTTGGGAAGAATTTGATGAGCAGTTCTCAAGTTATTGCCCGGAAACCAAATTTCGAGCAACATTTCAAAGCGTTTCAAAGTTATCGCTTGCAGCACAAAAGAATGGAAAGAACCCTAGTGGCGCCACCTACAGGCAGATCTTATTGAAACGCAATACCAATCAACATCTTGTCACAAGGAACGCATATGCCAAGTATTGAAGAAACTAGATACAGTCGATCGAATACGATTGGAGGCATGCCTTTTGCATCTTTAGTAAAGGAAACATTCATTATTTGTGAAGAAAGTAAAAACGTAAAACTTAGGAAAAACATCATTAACATGGCCCCATAAGATGCCTTGAGGGTAAGTACCCACATACCAAATTTAAAAGAAACCATTAAGGTCCAACAGTTACTGTCCGGAAATGCAATTTTACCTTGGCCCTCAGGTAGCGCCATGTTTAGGCAGATAGGCCTAAAAAATAATCCCAACCGAGATCTTGAGGCAAGATCCCTTGACATTGGAAATAAAAAATGTTAACTTGGCCTACAGGTGGCGCCACCTATGAGCAGATCGACAAGAAAAACAATACAAAGTGAAACCTTCAGGTAAGGTACATGTATACCTAACTTGGAAAGAATTCATTCAAGTATTAAAAAGTTGTCCGGAAACATAATTTTAAATTTGCCCCCAGGTGGCACCACCTATATGTGGATCGGCATGAAAAACAATGCCAAACGAGAAATTGAGGCGAGGTACCTACACACCAAATTTGGAATGAATCGGTTCAGGTTTTCAAAAGTTATTGTCTGGAAACACTTAACTTAGCTTTCAGGTGGTCCCCCTATCAACATGAAAACATTCTCAAGCCAGATCTTGGGCAACGTACCACCACACCAAATTTGAAAAGAATCCTTAAGGTTTTCAAAAGTTATTGTCTGGAGATGCAATTTTAACTTGGCCCGAGATGGCGCCGCCCAGAAGCGGATTCGCACGAAAAACACTTCCAAGCAAGATCTATAGACAAGGGACATATTTACCAAATACAAAAACATGGGTCTGTGCCTGATAAATTGAAACCTTTTGGGGTTGCAATTATCCCAATATTGCAGATAACACAAATTTCAGCTTCTGCCAAGATATATTGGAGATATATATGCTCAAACACAATATATGAGGGTCGGGCGAGGGCTAGTTTGGGAGATAGAGGATGCGGCTCGGCGCCCTGGGGATGGAGATATGCTCTTCTTGAGTGTAGTGGTAGGTGTGCTGACATGAAAGCCGTAGAAAGCTCCCTGTACATGAAACAACCACACTGACAACTGCATGCCATCATCTGTCAGTCCGAAAAACCACAAGGTGGAATTCAATTCAATTCAGGAAATTGATCATATGCACAGTGTGCACCCAAACTTTAGGAACTCAGTTGTAATTAATATAGTAAGTTACATGTGTGGACACAAATGGTTCCTGCAGAAGCTTTAGGGTAAATCATATGATGTGAGATACAATTATTTGATAGCAAAATTGAACGAAATGTTGTCCTTCATTTAAGCTGACACGAAATTAAAAAAAAAACCAAAAAAAAACCCGGGTTCGGTATTTCATGTTATACACCTGAAATAAAATATGGTTCTGCAAAAGGTTTAGGGTAATCATATGATGTGGTGAATTACAATTATTTGATATCAAAATTGAAGGAAATGTTGTCCTTCATTTAAGCTGACACGAAATTCAAAAAAAAAACCAAAAAAAACCCGGGTTCGGTATTTCATGTTATACCTCTGAAATAAAATATGGTTCATGCAAAAGCTTTAGGGTAAATCATATGATGTGGAATAGAATGATTTCATAGCAAAATTGAAGGAAATGTTGTCCTTCATTTAAGCCGACACGAAATTCAAAACTAACACGGGTTCGGTACTGCGGGGATCCCCCGCGAGTTATTTCATATTATACTTCTGAAATAAAATATGGTTCCTTCAAAAGCTTTAGTGTAAATCATATGATGTGGAATAGAAGGACTGGACAGCAAATTTAAGAAAATGGTGTCCTTCATTTAAAGCGACATGAAATTCAAAACTAACAGCGAGAAGCGGAAGAAAGAAGAAAAAATGACAAACGCATTTAGGGATGCCTAATTATTAGACAAAGCATTTGGAAGTTATCGCTTGTGAAGAATTTGAATGGAAATCACGGACATGCACAGAAGATTGGAACAAGACCCAGTGGCGCCACCTTCAGGTGGATCTTGCTGAAACGCAATACCAACCCATGTCTGGTCACAAGGAGTGTATATGCTAAATTTCGAAGGAATCCGACAAAGCTTTTGGAAGTTATCGCCTGTGAAGAATTTGAACAGACATACACAGACGCAAAGAGAGCAAGACCCATTTTAACTGGAACGAACACGAAGAAGCAAAACTCAGTGGCGCCACCTTCAGGCAAATGTTACTGAAATCCAGTACGCAACCGCGTCTTCTCACAAGGAATGCGTATGCCGAATTTCGGAAGAACCCAAGAAAGCGTTTGGAAGTTGTCGCTTGTAACTGACATCCACATACACAAAGAAGCAAGATCCATTTTGACCCAGTAGCGCCACCTTCAGGCAGATGTTACTGAAATGCGATACCGACTGGCGTCTTGTCGCAAGGAATGCGTATGCCGAATTTCGGAAGAATCCAACAAAGCGTTAGGAAGTAATCATTCGAACAGACATGCACGGACATCCACGGACATGCACGGACGTGCACGGACATCCACGGACACATAGAAGCGTTGCGGCGGGGGACAATTAATATCCATATATATTCGAATACATATACGAATACATAATAGAGATGTTTGTTCACCGCGGCTAACCATACACGTCGTCTTCACACAGATCTAACCGTAACTTGGAAATACATTGAGATATCGTAAATGATCTTCATCAATTTGCAAAGAAGTGATTACCACTGGCTCCCAGCCATTTATTTCTGGTCTTTAGGATAATCACTTTAAGTGAATTATTATGCATCATAATTTAACTCTACCATCAAGCCGAGGGTATTTGAGGGCTGCCCAAGCCTGGATAGGGGCCATTGACACCCCCTATCACCCCCAACCCCAAATATATGGGGGGTTTTTTGCTTGAGCTGGAGGTCTGGAACTTCTCACAATATATCTGTACAAAAATAATAAAAAAAGAATAGCAAGATGGCCGCAAGATGACTTCACAGATACGTCATATTCTAAATATGCGTTTTTGGTCGATTTTTAAGTCAGATTTTCCGATTTGTTACGTTCTTCGAAAAATCTTAATGGTAAATCAGGAAATTATTATCTGATGTGAAATAAAATAGTTTTTGCACTTTTTGTCCACAGAAAAGCAAAAATTTCGAAGAGAAAGTACGAAAACGCCAATTTAATGTTAACAAGGCCGCCATTTTGAAATTACCATTGATACTTTTCAGGGAGAGTATACAAATAGGGTCAAAATGGTCCCAATATAATACGCTATAAAGTTATAAAGTGTCAGCTCCTAATTTTTTTGTTGCTTCAGGAATAGTGTAGAAAGTTGTAGGAGTTGGGATCATATTCGCGTTAAGCATATGCGCATATTACGATATCAACAAAACACATAGCAGGGTTGCCATAAAAAATGACTATGATGGGCACCAATGAGAGCACGCGCTGAAAGAAACAACAAATGTGTTCTCTGTGTGATCAAAGCTATATCAAGTATTTTGAATGTGTAGCGCAACAGGAGATTTTCTGGACACAGTCAATACGATTGCTCTAGATGTAAATGTGAGCCTTGCCCGGAAGTCAGCCTCAGTAGCACATATGACACCAAATCATAATGAGACAGAGAGGACAATTGTTTTCATCCGTATGAGAATATTGAATAGTGTTTGGTGTGTAAAAAGTGCTTTTACCTCATCCCTCAATGTGATCACTGTTGCGACAATTCGAGACGAATCTAGCCCTCGATGATATATAGTAGCCCAGTTAAGAGCTGCTTTCTGTGTGCTGAATTAGGCAGTGCATGTCGTGTCAGCGGACCAATATGGCAACCTAAAAAAAGTTCTGAGTCCGGTCCCCAACTTTGCGTTTCAACACCTTCAAAAAGCTATTTAATAAAAAGATGTTGGACATTTTTTTGAAAGCTGCATCAGGACGGTGATATATTTACAGCAGATTATACAGTTTGAGAATTTAACTGAAACTTTGCTATTTGAGAACAGCTCAAATAAGCTACATTAACCCGTGCAAAAGAGGAACAAACTTTTTACTTCAATACATGACCGTTGATTTTATTAAATCCACAAAATGACTGGCTTTGAATGTATTTTCCACTCTCCCAGCAGTGTTCATGACCAAAATGGGAGAGGGGGCACAAAGAGTGTTGTGTCTCTCCACATTTGAAAGTGGTTGCCCCCCCCCCCGCCGCCCCCGCTTCTTACGCAACTGACATGTTTCAAACGAACACATGCTTACCAAGACATGTCGCGTATTGAGACATCAGTAACTTATGTTAAGATGACATGTGTTTCAATTTGAAACATGAAGCCGTTTCAAAATGAAAAACGTATTCACATGTCCGAAGAGTTGGAACAAAATCATGTTTCGTTTTTAGACGTTAAACATGTCATCAATTTATTACAGAGTACGCTTGGTTAGCTGTGTTAAATTTTTCAATTGTGAGACTAATTTTATAAGTAAAGGACTTCATTTACATGTTACACACTCTTAGGAACATGTAATTTACAATCGGAGATGATAATTCATGTTACTATAGAGCGGTACTCGTACTGGTTACCAGTATATGTATTCAGTCTCTGTATCCTGTTATTTTCCACGTTGTATATTAACAGCTATAAATACCGACACCATGCACTTTACCCATACCGAGTCTGTGAGCCTATACATCCAAGCTTCAGATCCGACATCCAGTAGCTATAGCCATCGTCCATTAAGAATCCCGCGTCCATTGTAACCGGGAGACCGTGTGCGTGAGAAACCAAACACCAAGCAGTATAAAAATAAAATATATTAGATGAAGTTATTCTCTTACACGAGAGAAATGGTCAACAGTTTTCAATGATGCCGATAAAACATCTTGATGCTCCTATCTTCAAATCTGTAGAAGTATTCGATCACATCCAAATGAATGTCTACGTCATTTTCTGACTTAAAACACAGAATATTATGGAAGCGTATTAGTGCCAGTGTGACAAAAAAAAATTCCGAGATTTATCTCCTAATTAGGACTTATTATCTCCTAATTAGGAGAAAATTATCTCCTAATTAGGACTTATTATCTCCTAATTAGGACTTAATATCTCCTAATTAGG